>PVJI01004647.1:0-105848 GCA_004026765.1 Micronycteris hirsuta | reverse complement strand
GGGCTGGGCATGGAAGCAGGCTAAGAATCGTCAATGGAGACGAAGGGTCTGTGTGAACACACACACACATCCCTTCTAAGCTGCCCCGCATTTATCACCCTGGGAAATATTTGAACAGTTGGTCTGTAGGCAAACACATCCTAAAAAAGAAAAGAAAAATATACCCAAGTAGATGACCTCTTACCAAAAGTACATATATATCTTGCTAATCAGAAGCCACACTTTAATTCTGATAGATGGGAAACCATGAGGCCACATTAAATAAATGGTGAACAGTAAACCATTTGTTAAAAAAAAAGCACATACAAATCATCCCACACACTGTCTCTTCTATTCTGACGTGTTCCTGTACACAGTACTGTTTTGTGTTCCCAAATTTTAGATCATTCTAAACCTTCAGCAGACTTTTTTTCCGCCCACGAGACTATTAATCTTCAAAGCCAGGAGCTTTGTCTGCTCTTCTAACCACCATGACCTGTTTTTGTACTTTGGAAAAGGCTAAAAGAGCAACTCTGTCTTGAGTGGGAATCATTTTTGGAATAATGGTAGGTGGTTGTTCACATCTGGATTAGGTATAAAACATAACATTACCATGATGAACGCCACAGAGCCTCATCTGCATATAAATAGACCTAATCAGAAATGCAAATTGCAATCAGGAGAAATTTTTAAGGGCTGTGATGGCTGTGTGATTGTGCAGATAAGGAAAGGTTAACACTTGTGTTGTCGAAGTGGTTAAACAGCTCCCAGCCAGCCCGGAGCCTCCCTTTGAAGGAGAAATGTGAAAGGTACAAATCTCTCAACCTGCAGCCTGGCTGGGAAGGGGCTCCCTTATAGCTTCTCCAGCTGGCTGAACACCAGCAGGATCCTGAGGACAGACAAACCACCAAACCTCTCGTACAAACCCCTAATGAATACACACGATAGGAAATATCCTGGCATTTAAACACACTCCAAACAGACCACTCTCCCAGCACAATTTTCCATTAAGACAGAAATTAATGGATGGAGAGACAGTTATATGATGGATAGAACATTTTTTTAAAAATATTTTTTAGTGCTGGTCTGAGTGGATACAAAAATATGATGCACGTTTTTTTATCCCCCAAATTTTCCTGAATATTCAAGAAAGATTCAAACAAAAAAATAATTGTATAATTAAAAACAAAACACAGTATTCACACAGATTACTTAATCCAAAATTGCATTTGTAGTCTTCTCATCCAAAGCACCAAAACTGAACATCTCAAAAATTGGAGTACATACTGAAAATATGCAACTGCTACAACAGAGTCCCACTGTTCCTTGGCATATGTTATCTTTCAGGAGTGTCCTCTTCCCCCTTTCCTCTTTTTTCTCCCCAAAAGAAATACTGTACAATTCACAAGGAGGATTTCACAGATGTGGAGAGGAATTGTTTACGAACTGTCGTTCCCGCTACAGCTGCTTTCGCAAAGAACCTACGAGCCAAGAGCGCCATCTCGTGTCCTACCTTGGAATCTTAAAGAGTGTTTTCACAGGATGCATGTCAAAGAGGGGAGGGTCTCCGTCCCCCAGCTCAATAGCTGTAATCCCCAAGGACCAGACGTCACAGCGTGCGTCATAGGAAGAGTCATACTGCTGCTCACAAGCGATAACCTATCAGACAAAAGCAGAACATTCATTACACATCGACCCCTCGGATGTCCTAAAAGGCCCTTGGCCGATCTTAGCCCCTTCTCAGTTCCCTTGGCTACACTGATATAGAATTCAAGTAATAATAAGATGTGTGTTTTCAAGGCCTTACTTGTGTGTGATTGATTTACCATCTGATAGATTCATTAACTTTTTTAAATGCGTCAGTTCAGTTCAAAAAACATGCATTGAAACCATCTAGGTACCAGAACAGTGCAAGAGGAGGTACAGGGTGAATACCTCACTGCACCTGCCCTGGCATCCTGTAAGGAAAGGCTTTGTCTGCATCCTGCACCTCCTTCCCAGCTGCTGAATTCAACAGTGAAGAACACTTGTTCTCAAACACATTTGTCCCCTGCACAAAATCCCCAGGGGTGGCCAACTGAGCAGAACGATGTTGGAAAACTAATAGTTAACATAAAATAGAAACCACTCCCTCCAATTCCCTTTTTCTAGGAACTTCTGCCCCTTCTTCAAACCCCAAGGACTGGTTTGTATGCCACCAGCAGCTGCCACTTCTGACAGGGTACAAGAGCAGCAGAACCAGGAGATGCCCTTGGGCTTGTCACTGGTTTGGGGAGCATGGAACCTGGTAGGGAAATCTCTTTCTATCAGCATGTTCTTTTTTAAAGATTTTATTTATTTACCTGTAGAGAGGGGAATGGAGGGAGAAAGAGAGAGAGAGAAACATTAATGTGTGGCTGCCTCTCACCTGCCCGCTCCTGGAGACCTGGCCTGCAACCCAGAAATGTGCCCTAGACTGGGAATCGAACCAGCAACCCCCTGGTTCGCAGGCTGGCACTCAACCCACTGAACCACACCTATCAACATTTTGAGTCAGACAGAAAAAGCCCCTCTACTCAGACTCTGGTGGCCATCACAGTGGGGTTTTGAGGAGGCAGGGTCAGTCAAAGGACGTGGGAGAACAGGTGTCCCTGTTTGACCTGAAATCTGCCTCCATGACCAAGGATGGCCCAAGGCTATAGACAGGTAGGAAGCTTTGAGTGTCTGATAACGTATTAGTCCAAACAGCTTATGAGGTAAGTAAGCATGGGGGAGGGGGGCAGAGTGATGGGCCTACCTACCCTCTTAGGTCCTAAGGCCTCTTTGGCTTTGACTCTGAGTGAAATAGGCAAACTGGGGAGCAGAGGAGCGACAGACCTGGCTTACGTGTTGGCAACGGCAGCCTGACTGCGGCACGGAAGACACATTAAAACGGAAGATGAGTAGAAGAAGCAAAACCAGTTTAAAATGCTACTGCAGGGATCCAAACTAGAGTCAGGGAGAAATAATCAGATTCTAATTACATAATTTTAAAGGCAGAGACAATCGAATTTGCTGAGTGGGACTTATAAGAAGAGTTGAGGAAGCATCCGGAGTTTTAGACCTGGATAATTTCAGAATGGAATTGCTTTTTAATGGCATGGGGGAGACAGTAGGAAAAGTAGATTTGGGCTGAAAGCAGGATCTCCATTTGGGACATATTAAGTTTGAGATGCCTACGACACTTCCAAATGGAGACTTCATTTTAACCAGCCGAGACCCATCCTGAACTTTGGACTTAGAGAATTCTGACCTAGAGAACAAATGCACGTTGTTTTAAGCCACTAAATGAGTGATATTGTTACAGCAGGGACAGAATACCAGTAAACCTGCTCTCTACCAGACCCAGTTACTTGGACTTGCAAAGCCAGGCAAATGTGCCTACCACCTTGCCGGAGGCCTGGTGTCCTTCCCCCGTAACTGCCCTCTGCCCTCTCTCCTGGTTTCTGAACTGAAGACTATTTCTCTGTGTGCCTGCCTCCTTGGCCCAATCCCAGCTCCACTGTCTGAATAGACTGGTCTGCCACAGAATCTTCTGTCACGCTTTTAACACATTATTTTCAAACATGCATTCAAACTGAAGTTCGAAGAATCCCAATTTCAGAAGCAAAGGCCATTTCATTGCCCCTGAAGGCTTCACTTTCACCCCCTCCCCCCAATCAAGTGAGGAACTACGCTACTTTTAAAGATCTCCAGAAAAGGCTTTACAACTCCTTCCCTTTCAGAAATGACCTTTCCAAACATGTGGGACTAACAGAATTTTAGACCTATCAATCAGCAAATAGTTGACCATTTTTATACATTCCTGTGAGGGAAAGAGAAATAAGACTCTATCCTTCCCCAACAAGAGCTACAGCCAACTGAAATTTAAAGTGAAGCTATAATCATTAAATGGCAAACCATGACACTATAGACAAATGTCCTAAGACAATGCGTACTAGCGTGTCCAATAAAGGACACAGGCGCCGAACGCTTGGGATATCAGAGGCAGACCGCTGCAGGAGAAGCAAGACAACAAAGAGTGTCTAGTACCCTGGTCCACAACTTCCGGGGAGAAATTCAAATCAACTTGTAGCCACTTTAGACAGGACACAGAAGACAATCCCGAGAACCTGTCCAAGTGCAAGAATGAGACCCTAAGGTTTCTCAAGCGCTGCCATAAAATATTCAAAACACTTATCTGGTTTCAACTTCTGCTTACAGACAGATACCATCTTCAGCTCCCTGATTAATAGAAAGTACACTTTGGCCAAATGCTCTTCCCAAAAGTCAGCTTTGTACTGTGACAAACACAATTCTTTAAGCTCAGTCTTCCAAAGAAGTTTATAGAAAACTTCCCTAGTAAAATAATTTATAAATAATTATTGAGTTCCTAGGAGCCAGGCAACGCATTAGGCCCTAGGAAGAGAAAGCCAAATACACACTTAACCCTCACACTCACACTATGAGATAGGTGCTATCATCACCTTCTGTAGGTGTGGAAACTGAGGGATAGCAGTTAAATAGCTGACCCAGTGCCCACTGCCAGTCATAGTCCAGGACAGAATTTGAACCCAGGCAGAGAAGATACAAGTAAAGAAATCATAATGTGGTAAGTGCTGCACTCGTATTTTGATCAAACTAACTAGGTTTTTTTTTAGAGTTTTGTCACCTAAACTCCATATTCTCAGAGGGAGTCTCTCTTTCAGGATTGGTGTGTGATGGGATTTAAAGAAGCGCTATAAGAGAAGGCACTGAAGGTCAACACATCCTGGAATTACATTCCCTATCAATCCAATACTGAAGTCTACAACGACTTCTTTAGGAGAAAAAATGACCTCATTCTCCTTAGCTCATCATTCTCCTTAGCTTATCATTCTCCTCTCTAGGTGAAATAAAGCTGAATTAAAAATGCATAGATGGCTGATTGGTCTTTGGGTCCCTTGCCCCCATGAGAAGGGGACCTCTCAAAGAGCTCTCTGAACCAGTTGTTACGATGCTGTGCTGGGGAGAGAGAGAGTGGGGATGGTAAGTTAGTGCACTGCCCTTGGACTAGGCTCCCCATGTTCCGTAAGTCCTGCTAAAGGGATGGAGGGGTAGGTTTACATGACATTGATGCAGGTCCAGGACCCAAAATACCTCTTCTCTCACACGCTTCCACCTCACCTCTACCACCCCAAGGGGCAGCCGTGCCCAAGGCACGTATATATTCTCATTCATCTTGAGCCTTTGCTTCTATCATAGGAGTATAAATGATGTTGGTGGCAGTGGAATCGATGGAAGTGATAACATAGGTGTGTGAGAGAGTTCAAGGGAAAACTTGCAGGTCTGGGAGAAGGATTTAATATGGGAAGTCAGGGAAAGGGATACACCAAGGAAGATTGGTATGTTGATCGTGGGGGACCAGGGGGGTGATGGTGCCATTTACGGAAACAGAAGTCAGGAGAAGTCAGTGATAGGCACTGGAACAAGTCCAAACGGGCGCTGAGCGCCACTCCTAACCAAGTAAAGAAAAAAATCACGTGCGCACTCCGGACCTCACTTCCCCCCACATGTACATGCACTAAGAAAAGCAAAATTCCATTAAGATCAGAAGCAGAATATATGAAGGGTAATAATCAAATACTGACATGTTTTCAGTGACTACATAGAGTTTTATATTACAGTAAATGTGTCTTACATTTCAGAACTGTATAGATTTTAATCTTCCTATTGTTGGCTGCCAACACAATTAGTCAAAATTTGTAGTTTTAATACACAGAAGTAAGTACCAGAAGCAGATACTAGGCTGTACATCGGGATTTTAACAAATTGGTGTATTTTATCTTATCTTGTGACTAGAAAACCTAACCATCTGTGGCCCTCATCAGGGAAGCTGTGTTGAAAAATCTTTGGATTGGAATCACAAAGTCTGAACTCCATTATTTACCAGCCGGATTCCTTCAGACAAGTCCCCTGAAAACTCTGAGCTGAGGCTTCTGTGGCTATGGGGACCCCACCGTCTAGATCTATAACATGGCCTGGTGGGAATGAACGGTCTCCACTAACCCTTCCAGCCCTAATATTCGATGTCCTCATGATTTCCAAACAAGTAATTCCAGAGTTGTTTCTCAAATGGAAAGACTAACCTCTCCAAGCAAATTAGCTAGAGCAAACAGATGATTCTGGCACATGAAGTGGGTACTGAGAACCTTGAGGGGATCTCATTACCAGTATTCGTAGAAGGTCTCGAGGTCCGTGAAAAGAGGCCGGTTGTTGTGATAACGCCTCCGTTAAGGAAGATGCACTTCGGCAACAGCGCAGTTGTTTGGATGCTGGCCAGTGGAGCGTGTCCAGGTTCCTACCTTGAAGTGTGAATTTACAGCTTTTCTAGGCACACGTAGACTACACTGCCGCTTATTTTAGCAAGACTAAGAGCACGGGCGCCGGGATTACCAGCAGCGCCTGTACACAGGCAGCCCCAGGGCCCCCACCGGCGGCTCTCACCCAGAGCTGGGCTTGAGGCTCCCAACCGTCAGTCCCTGCCGTCTTAGCTGCCCAACACTTTTCTTTCTGGAGTGGACTGAGGACCACAAACTTTCACTAGCAGCTCAGCTCCACTGGTGTTTAGAGCAAAAATCAACATTCTTTGATTGTTAGGGCAGCTCTCTTCAGCCTTCTCCAGGGCAACGAGTTCCAAAGTCCCAAACTTTCTAAACCTCCCCAGTCGCTCCTTCCTGCCCCACAGGGGGAGCACATTCCGCCCCTCCCCCGAGGGAGTTTGTGAGGTGGAACTGCACCACACGTGGTGACACAACTGCTTTGACACATGTCTTCTCCGCACCCGCCCTTGGCCTTGGTCGCATGAGTTCTGTGGAAGATGGAGGACCCTTTCCTCAGCCGCCAGCTGGGGAATGGCAGAGAAAAAGCAACTGTCAGTGGCCCTTCTGTTGTGAAAAGACTTGCACCTCTGGCTGGTATGAGAAAATTCCCAGAGCCAGGCATCTTCATTTTCACTTCGCGACCCTCCTCCACTGGGTAACTCCAGTAAATTATTTAATCTTCCTGCACCTCTTCTTCCCATGCAAACCGAGCAGCACCTCCCGCCCCCCACCCTCCCTGCTCTGACGTGCTGCTTACCACAACCCTGGTTACCAGCTTTTTCTACAGCACCAACATGCTGGTAGTAGGTAACAATGGGTCCCTGATCTGTGTGTACTATCTGTTTTATACTTACTACTTTGAAACTTTTTGCATTTTCTAAAATGTCTATAGGGAACATGAATTATTTCTACAACAAAAAGAGCAAACTTTGTTTTGTCTTGAAATGTAAATAACTATTGAAAAGTTTGCCTTAACTTTCAAGGGTGTATTTCCTTCCTCCAGGTTATTTGTTGGCTTGTAGATTCTTCATCAACAAGTTGGCAGGTGAAAGGTGGTGTCTCGATTACAAAATTAGGTTCCCAGGAGATCCACGCAAGAATTAAAGAACTTCCCTTTCCAACTACATCCCTTCCTGCTGAAGCAGAAGGCTAGGGGTAGTACTTTCACTTTCTCGGCCACTTTCTCAGCCACCAGGACCCCAGGAAATGCCCATGACAGCAGTGACACTTAGTCCAGAACACTGACGGGGCTTATTGATAAAGCTCCCAAGACAGGGGTGACATTCACTCTCCACTGGTTGCCGAAAGACTTGGGCTGTAAGATCCTGAGAGAAGAGTCTCTCCTCATCTCAAGGCCTTCGTCATTCAAAAATAACATCTTTATTAGACTGGACGTAAAGGGGACTTAAAAAGTTTAGTCACCATATGTTCTCTGGCATGCAGGAAACCTAGGTTTCTCTAACAAGATATTTAACTGAAACTATTTATCACATTATATATCCAAGAACCACTGAGCCGAAATCTCTTTCAATAACATGATTTTAATCAATACTTCAAGCAAATAATATTATAATAGCATCATCTACCAGGAGGAAAAAAATGTTTTGCTCTTATAAAATAATTTATCAAACTTAAAAAATAATATCTGTTATTCAGACTATTTCATTTCTCACTAATGTATTAAAATATGATTAAAAATACCATTAGGTTTGCCTTGCATGTTCTGATTCCTCTCCTTATTAGAATTGATCCTGTGATCCAAAATAACCAAAGGCCAAGATTAAAATTTCACTCAAGTACACAGGCAAATTGCTGTTATATCAAGAGCTAAATTCAGCTTTAAAAAGAGGATAGGCAAGTAGACATGAAGCTATTACTCCTTGTCTGACCTTGAGCCCAAAAACGCAGTCCACAGACTGGCAAATAATACACGCTGAACAGTAGGAAGGCAACTGGGATTCTTAATTTTGCTTAAGCAATTCATGCTGCATAACTGATAAATGTTATTGATGATAAAGATTTCTAAAATAGAACTTCCCTGGAATTAGAAATGGCAGTTATAAATATTCCAATGGCAAGTATTATTCATCAGTTTTACATACAAACATCTTAAAAGTGTTATAAACAGAGATACTGAATAAACGAAGTATCTTCCTTTGGATGAAACCTAACTTCAAGGGAGGATACATTTGAAATTTGTTTAAGGTTTTTTTTTGCAAAGGGGATAGGGACTAACAGAACTGCAAGTGATGGAGGGTTTCTGTTTTGATTCTTTCATAAAACTCAGCTTAAGGCTAGAATTGAATCTAGATGTTATATACTGAGAAATCACCAGAAATAATTTAAATTACATTGTTATGATATTCAGAAAGGTCTCCAATTAAAATATGGTGTTCTACAAACTTTTCTCAGGATTGCAATATTTGACTTATGCATTCAGAAAAATCAAACAAGCCTCACATTAAAAACACACAGTATACTTCCACAACACCGACGTCCCACCACGGCTAGCGGAGAGCGGAGAGGGACTGGGACTGGGTTTGAGGCCAGCACACACACTGACTTTTGCACTTAAATTCCCTGAAGCCCTGGGAACATGTCACTTGTACTTAATTATATGGTAAGCTTTGGGCTCAACTCAGGGCCAATATCCACAGAACTCCTGGTGAAAGGTAAATCCACCTGCCCAGATTTCTGTATTTGTCCCTGGTACTTGAAAATGCAGAAGAAGCACATTTGCTTGGAGACCCAGGATAACCCCACTGCTCTTCCCTGCTCCAGCAGCTCCCCACACCAGAGATGGAGGCTGGAAGGGATTTTAAGGCTCATTAATTCAACTCCCTTATTTCACAGAGGAGGAAACTGAGGTCCTGGCAGGGAGTTGACTTGTTGAGAGTCACACAGCTGATCTGTGGCCAAGTCAGGAGCAAGCTCCACGGTTCCCCATTACCCTCCTGAATGAGGCATCTCCTGGAAATCAGTTTTTGTTTTTGTTATTTTTCATTTGACTTTCAGTATTATATTAGTATCAGGTGTACAGTATAGTGGTTAGACATTTATCCCCCTGATAAGTCTAGTTTCCACCTGGTACCACACATAGTTATTACAATATTATTGACTACATTCCCTATGCTGTACTTTACATCCCTGTGACTGTTTTGTAACCACCAATTTGTACTTCTTCATCCATTCACCTTTGTCACCCAGTTCCCCAAACCCCCTCCCATCTTGCAACCATCAGTTTGTTCTCTGTATCTATAAAAGTACGTTTCTATTTTGTTTGTTTATTTTGTTTTTTAGATTCCACATATAAGAGAAATCATACGGTATTTGTCTTCCTCTGTCTGATTTATTTCACTTAGCATAATACTCTCTAGGTCCATCAATGTTGTCACAAATGGTTAAGATTTCATTCTTTTTTATGGCCAAGTAATATTCCATTGTGTGGGTGTGTGGGTATATATATATATATATCACATCTTCTTTATCCATTCATTCTATTCATGGGCACTTAGGTTTCTTGCATATCTTGGCTATTGGAAATAGCACTGCAGTGAACATCGGGATGCATATATCTTTTTGAATTAGTGTTATTTCTTCAGATAAAATACCCAAAAGTAGAACTGCCGGGTCATAAGTTCTATTTTTTTATTTTTTGAGGAAACTCCATACTGTTTTCCATAGTAGCTGCACCAACAGTCAGGATTCTGAAAATGCAGAGTGCTAGGCCATCGCTAAGGAGATGCTGTGTTCCACAAGCCACGGCCACAGTCACTTCCACAGTGAGAGCACGCGAACAGCCTCATTTAAGCAGACGGGTGCCTGCCACTTCTACCTGTTCTATCTATCTCCTCACTCTCCCTTCCTTGCTGCCCTTTTTCTTTGCCGACCAGTGCTCCGCTTCTACCAGAGTCCAGTTAAGGAAAGAATGGGTAAGCGTTCCACAGCTGTTAGGGCAGGCATTATTACCGCCGGAAAGGAAACATTCGGAAAGGATAAAAAACTCGTCGTAAGTCTCGCAGCTAGTCGGTAACAGAAATGAGGCATGAGCCCACAATAAGAAACTAGTGACAGAAAAAAGTTTTTCTCCTCCACAGTACGTTAAGGAAAAAAAAAGAAAATAGCAAATCAAACAGAATGTCTGAATGATCCCATGTGGTCGTACCCCTTCATCTGCAGGTAGTCTCTGGATTCTGTCCTCTCTCAGGCTGACGTCACCACGTAACCAGGGCATGCCCTTGGAAATGTCCTGCATTCCTATCAGTGAGTAATCTCCTTTAACTTTCTAGAACGAGGCAGGTGTGGAAAAACCTGGGACCTAACAGAGCACTATGCATACTGGTCTGCCCGCCCCCACCTGCTCCTGCTCCACCCCCACCCGAGGCTCCTCTGGGCTCCCATTCCTAATGCTGACTGCCCACCTCCCTTTGTTTTCTTCTGACAGCTCAGTGACCATCAGTCGGAGGAACAAACGCAGAGTGTGGCCGAGGCGTGCATTCCCTTTCCTGGGGTGGAGCTGTGCCGGGGTGGGGCAGTGGAGGCACTGACAGCGGTAGCTGTCAGGTAATTTGGGACTCAGAGCTGAGGAAGAGCCGAGGCTGGCTCTGATGTTCCTTCAGCAAACACTTCTGCCCCTGTGGAAACAGCACCAGTCCTTCCTTTTTGATGGATGAGAAAGGGGGAAAAGCAGGTGCCTTGACCTTTCTCATCACCCCTGGGGACAAGTGGGAGGACAATCGGGAAAGTTTCAAATGCTCACAAAGGCCGTTACTTTGACACTTCTTGCTTAGCTCTGAGTGGGAGTGGGAGAATATCAGGCCTCTACTCTGGGCCTCACGTGCTTCTGCACAGCTGGGGGCTTCAGCCCTCAGAGGGTGTCCTATATTTAGTCTTGCCAGGAGGAGGGTGATGATATGTCACCACCACCTCCAGGGCCAGCCTCCCTCCTCCACACTGACTTATGATATGTGACTCAACTTCCCCACAGAGTTCCCGCGGAGAGGGGAGCTATTACTGGAGAAGAGGTCAGAAGCTGGGGCCGTACCCAGTCATTTCACCTTTGCCCTGGGCGCTTCACCCACCAGGGCCCTAAGCTCCTGGGTTGTGCTTCAGGGCCCTCGAAGGCAGAGCCACTGTGGGAATGCAGGCAGGGTCACCCCGGAACAAGAAAGGAGGGAATCCCTCTGCTTCTCAGAGGCTAACGCAGGAGACTGCAGGGTACCAGTGAGCACGAGTGGCTACAGAATCTCCGAGATGAATGTCTTGGGGAAAGAAACACAGGATTTTTGGACAATCATCGAAGATTCTAAACCCCTTACCTATATCTCCTGAGAGCCAAAGCTGGCCTCTCTCAGTGATATGACTGGCAGATGGGGTCCAAAGAATCCGCAGACTTTCAAAATAGAGTCAGTTTAAAAAAAACAAAACCCGAAGGTCTCACTGATCCACCCGTATTGAGAGCTGGGGGGGGCTCCTGCCTTCGTTACCCGGGGAAGAGCAGAGCCACAGACTGTGAGAGCCGGAAGAGGCTTTCCCCCCTGAAAACTGTAGATGTTCTCTGAAAAACAGAAGTGACCTTGGGGACAGAGATTACCAGAGCCAATCTCTTTTTCTTACAGCTGAGAATAGGTCAGCGAGGGGCGGGGTTCAGGCAATATGCGCCGCCATTTTTGAAAGCATTGTACTATGGGTTCTGTGCCGAGCATGTTCAGTACATCAGTTCATTTTGTCCTTTGAGGCTATTTTTTTCCTTCTCATTTTATTCCCTTCAACTTCTCCCCATCTTACTACTCAGAGATATTCAGTAACTTGCCTGAGGTCTGTGGTTAGGTAGTTAAGAAGTTATCTACAATTTGCTCCCAGGTCTGACCACAGAATTTGTGCTCTTAACTTTTCTACCAAAATTGAAGTCATATTAAAATAAATTAACCACAATCACTTTTGAAAAACAAGTGGCAGAGCTAAAACTAAAATCCAAACTCCTAAATTCTTTTCTAAAGAACTCTGTTATTTTTCCAGATTCTTCCTTTGGGCATTAATTACATTGACTTCTAGTGTCACATTGAAATATTACATTTTCTTCTGTACATATTAGGAAGCATAATTCTTATTAAAAATAATTTAAGCCCTGGATGGTATGGTTCTGTGGATTGAGTGCTGGCCTGCGAAAGGTGACTGGTTCGATTCCCTGGTCGGGGTGTGGGCCAGGGCCCCAGTGGGGGGCATGTGAGAGGCAAAAGGCAACTGACCTATTGCACAATCATGTCTCTCCCTCCCTCTTTCTCCCTGCCTTCCCCCTCTCTCTAAAAAATAAGTAAATAAAATCCTTTAAAAAATAGTAACTTAAAAATTGCAGAAAAAACCTAATTTACATCTTTTTTAAATTTTATTTTATTTTTTGTTCAATTACAGTTATTTGCATCCTCTCCCCTCCCCTCCTCCCTTCCCCTCCAGCCCCACCTCCCCCCCTAATTTACATCTTATCTGGTACGCTGATGGTCAAGTTTGTTCTAGTATAGTGGTTAAGAGGGAGGATTTTGAAGCTAAATACCTGCATTCAAAACCTGGTGGCATCACCTAATAGCTTGTCCAAGGGCAAGAACAGCACTTTCTGTGACTTATTTATTTTATCTAAAACACTGAACTGTTAACAGAATAGCACTGACTCTATGGGGTTGTTGTGAATATTATAAATGAATTCATTCAAATAAAGCACTTACTGCTTGGCACATAGTAAGCACTCAATAAATGCTTACCCTTAGTTGGGAACCAAACCCACAGCTAGAGTTTAGAGAACAAAATGGCAATGATGACAATAATAACATTTTAGCTCCGGAGTCTTTTATGGCCTTCTCAGCCCTTTGACACATAATATCTCATTTGTCATCTCTAGTCCTGGCAGTGCCAAAGGAAATAGCATTAGTGTATCATTTAGCTAGGAATGCCATAATTAATGAAGGCAAGAGTGGTTGCAAAAAGCCTGCATTGATGTAAGCTGGTTGTTATGGCAACCGTTCCCTGTCAAGGACCCTTTGCCAGGCAGAGAGAGACCCATTTTGGGAGCTGTCACAGCACATCTGTTTCTCTGCTCAGCTGATTAGCTCTTGTTTGCAACAACGAGCAGATGGAAGAAAAAAAGAAAAAAGAAATTTTTTTAAAAAAAGCAAATGTTTTATCCACAAGTTTGCTTTCTAATACAGAAACAGACCTTTGGCTGTTTTAGAAGATGCCGAGTAAACTAGATCCTTAATATATGGGCTGCTTCTCTCATTGGTGGGATTGCAAAGTGTAGTCAACCTATAAATTATAGGTGATAGGTCCCTTCATGTACGTCTTTTAAAGTGATGTGTCTGACACCCCAATTTCAGAGTATTCTTCCACCGGGTCTCCACATGTCTTTGCTGCAAGCGCTGTCTCAGCACACAGTTTCCACATGAACAGCCCATATGAACACATGAAAGCAAAAGAGTACAAGGCCAGTGGCTACGAAACCTGTGTCCTGGTGCCCATGTGCTCAGCACGAGCAGGGAAAGTATCCTCTCCCTGTCTTAGTTTCTTCATCTGTAAAACGTGACTGGCGTTCTCCTGCTCTCTGAAAAGCAAAACAGCTCCAGTATTTAACTAGGTTGTGAATTTACGCATGGTGGTTCCTACACCTCTTTGCGCCTCACTTTCCTCAGTGATAACATGGAGAAAATAAATCTGTAGAGAGCTCCTGTGAGAATAAAATAAAATGATGCATTTAAAAAGCACCCTTCCCAGGTCCCAGTGCATGAGCAGGTCCTTAGCAAGTGAAAGTTTCCTTCCCCTGTGCGCTTGCTTAGCAGACACAACATTTACACTATCTGACAACCAGCTGGAACTCAAGTGCTGGAGCTGGTCCTTGAGTTCCCCTGCTTGCGAGATATCACCCCTGCAGTTACTAGACCATGAAAGGCCTGCGGTGTCCCCAAGAAAGAGACACGCACCTCTGGTGGCTGGGGAACACTTCTGCACAGCAGCCATTTACTATCCAGAATGGAAGTATTTCAATATTTGACAATCAGGTTGGCTACACCAGTGCATTCAACTAACTTTAAGGCATAATTTAACATAGTCTCCAAATGTCCTCAATAAAAACAACAATGACAACTTTGGTTCCTTAATTCTTATGCCACGTGTGACGGTGGGAAGGATCAAATACCTCTAACCCTTGCCGTCAACAAATATGAACATAAATTCACCTTTGATCCCTTTTTGCTACAGACCAGCATGTTACCTGGCATGTGTTTCATGCAAACACCAGCTAAGCAATATCAATACTGACGCTGGGCGTGGGCTGTTCTGGAAATCCCTTAGTTCAGTGGGTCACAACGTATGGATTGCCGCCACTGTTACCTACCCACTTAGTGTTCCTCGGCACTCAGCCTAGCAGAGGCTTGGCTCCCGTATGTATAATGTCAACGTAATTATGCCTAGCTGACATCCTCACATGTAGCTGTGAGCACTTAAAAAATAATACAAAAAGTTTTATGCAAACACAGGACACTACTATTCGAATTATTTATTGTAAGAAATTGGGTGTCAGGGGATGGAGAAGAAGAGCCAGTAAACATGGCTGATGGGAAGACTGCGTACATGTGTGGGTCTAAGATATAGGCTCACGTCACCAGCAGGAACACCAGAGGCTCAATGTGAACAGGAGGTTGAAACAAGTAACCTGGGTCAAACATCTCGGGAGATAATCAAAAAATGCCAGACAGTAGGTAGGACGGAACAAAATTCTGAAGCTGTTGAGAGCCCACATGGAAGGCAATTTGTTACGCTTGGTACATCAAGAGAGAACTATTTATGCCTTGGACACCTGAGGCTGAAAGGGAGCGGTGTGTGTGTGTGTGTGTGTGTGCGTGTGCGTGTGTGTGTGTGTGTGTGTGTGAGAGAGAGAGAGAGAGGGAGGGAGAGACAGGCAAGGCTGAGCTCTCTCACTAAGCTAGCACCTATAACATGCAGACCTGCAGGTTCCAAATGACAGACTGATTACCTTGGAAATTTGAATTATTTACTGCAGAGGAGGGCTGCTAAGTATTTAGAGAGTTGTTATGGGTTGAATTACGTCCTCCAAAAAAGATATATTCAAGTGCTAACTCCGAGGACCTCAGAATGTGAACTCATTTGGAAATAGGGTGGTTGCCGATGTATTTAGTTAAGACGAGATCATACCGGTGTAGGGTGGGCCCCTAATCCAAAATGGCAGGCGTCCTTGCAAGAAAACAGCCATGTGCAGACAGAGACGCCCAGGAAGAAGGCATGTGACTACAAAGCCAGACACTGCAGCTTTGCTGTTGTGAGCCGAAAGACACCAAAAATGGCCAGCAAACTGCCAGAAGCTAGAGAGAGGCAAGGAAGGATCCTAGAAACTTCAGAGGGAACATGCCTGGCTGACACCTTGAGGTCAGGCTTCTAGCCTCCAGAACTGAGATAATACATTGCAACTGTTTTAAGCCACCCAGTCTGTGCTTTGTTGTAGCAGTCCCAGGAAACAACACAGATTGGACAAGACTTTGACCTTAGGAAGGGAGAACCCACTTAAACGTCTTTGCTGGCCACGGGAGTAGCCCCACAGAGTAAGGGGGGGCATCTGTTTGTGCTGTGGGCACTCTCACAGGTGGCCGTTGGAATGCTGGAGCCACTACTGCCCCTCACGTTTCACAGGCGATGTTGTCATAACTGCCCCAAGTCAGTCCCTGACAAGGAAGGCATGCAGCTTGCAGGGGTCACAGCCACGGAAATTAAGAACCCGGGTTTTTGCTGGTTTACTGGGCCGCGGAATCAATAAACTCTGCAACCTACACTTCCATGAGAAACTCAGTTTCCTATTGTTTCAGTCATTTTGCTTTTAATCTGTTACATAGTTTCTATGTTGCGCCTTTTTTTTCCTTCTTAAAATAATCTTCCGTGAGTCACAGTACACTACTGACACACTGAATCTGTAAAAGACTGTACTGGTCTTGATTTTCACATTGACCTTTTTACTATGCCAGGCAACTCTCACACACAGTACTAGGTGAACCCCTAGAATTTTTCTTCTTTTTGATTGCTGAGTAGATACCGCTTTACCCCAGAATTTTTCAACTTTAGTAGTGTCCACGTGAGGCAGTGAGAGGAAATAAGTGGAGAATGTTAACAATGCAATAGTCAATGTGAGCTGCAGCTTCGCGCTGCCCCAGTGAACTACGCATTTGGACTGCTCGTCAACATTTGATTGTGTGGTGTGGTCACGTTCCATTAGCTACCTGGTTTGAAGCACAGCGTATTTGAATTAAATATTGCAGTTACTCAAGCTGGCAAAATAAAAATGGAAATAAAAATGGGAAAAGAATAATTTGATTCAATATCTCAAAAATAAAATAGGATCAAGAATCTTGCAGCTGCGTTTTCAAAATAAAAGCACTGGTTGCCCGCAATGGATTTATCCCACTGGCATTGGCACTGCGCGCTTGGCTGTCATGGTTAATCTGAATACCGCTTATTCACACAAGCAGAAGGGAAAGCGTATTAAGACCAATATACTGTGCAGTTCATCACACTGAAGAGAAGCAGAGTTTGCCACCCCAAAATATGCCTTTTGGGATATTGATTTTATGTTGCCTTTTAAGAATCCAAAGACTCAGAAAGAAATTTGACCTTCCCCTTAACTGCCTAAAAGGCATTTAGATAGACAACCTGCCCCAGAAAAGGATGTGTCATCACAGATAATGACAGTTTAACCTGAACTAGGGAGACAGGGAGGAGCCTGGCAAAGCCCATTTGTTCTAAGCCCTCCGTGTTCCGCTGTGGTTCCGAGAACACCAGCTTCCCATGGGCTAGAAGTGGAACACCGTCTTCCTTCTTAGGCCGCCCCAAATTTGAGTTGAGTGCCCTCAGTTATGCTTTCCTTTAATAGCAATTAAAGTCTACAGAGAACATCGCTAATGCCAATTGTTGGCCTCCTCAAACTACCCTCCAAATTCATCTTCTTCTTTGCCTTTTTTTTACCAATGGATTCATTCATCCAACAGATGCTCATGAGCACCCACTCTGTGCCAAGCACTACACTGGGAGCTGGGCATCCCAAGTCCCTACCGAGCTTAGAGTCCAGCTGGGAGACCTGCCTGCCGACAATGACAACAGACTGGTCACATGGGCCACTGGGGGTGTGAAGGAGCCTCACTGTCGGCCAGGGGTCAGGGACGGTGTGCTGGGGAAGATGCATTTCAGCTGAAATGTGAAGACTGAGGAACATCCCGGGGCTCTCAGGGTCCCCCCAGACAATGTCACAGTACATGAAAGGGCTTAGGGAATCCTGTATCAGGATGAATTTGCAAAACTACTTGCTGTTCACTTGTTGAGGCATGAAGCACAATAAACTGGAGAAAAGTACCCTGAAATGAGGCTGGACAGCTAGATAAGGGTTGGGACTCAAGGGCTTTGCTCACCATCCAAAGGAGTTTTGATTTTGTCCTGCAGTGTTTCTCAAGTTCACGAGAGCCCTACAAAATGTTTTGTTTTGGTTTTGTTTCAATGATAATTTTATTAATAATAATAAAATGGCAGGAATAGTGGTAAAAACATACTCCAGATCATCTGGACAACCGTGCACCACACAATCTCAGTGACCACAGTTATGTTCACTGTTAAGGTGGCACCAGCCAGAGATGCACCAGCTGGCGGCCAAAGGAGACGCCGTTTGCACAGAGAGCTCTCCCTCGCTGGAATCGAGGGCAGTGGGGGCAAAACTGGGTCTCCACGTGGCATGGGACAGTAAGTACGACAAAACCACTTAAAATTCTCTGTTCTTTCATGCTCTGAAACAGTCACAATGCAAAGGAGAACTGAGTTCCACAAAACAATGTCATTTGTCTCAGTAAATTAAAGGTGCTTACTTGAATGTTACCGGCTTTGTAGTTTTTTCATAATATATTTTTCTTTTTGTTTTATAGTTCTATAAATATAAGTGATTAGGAGTTTATTCCTAGTTTTATGTTTTTTTAAAACCTATTTTAAACACTTTTTTAAAAGAGAGAGATGGGAAGGGAGGGATAAAGAGAGGGAGAGAACCACTAATGTGAGAGAGAAACATCTATTGCCTGCCTTCTGCAAGCACCCCAACCAGGGACGGAGCACAGAGCCCACAGCCCAGGCACGTGCCCTGACCTGGAATTGAACCCGCGACCTTTTGCCATGCAGGACAATGTTGAAGCAACTAAGCCATTCTGGCCAAAGCTATTTAAAAAACATTTAAGATTTGAGTAAACACTGGCATCTGCAGGGTTGTTTTTTTTTTTTTTTTTTTCTCTCTAAAATGGGCCTGTCCACATCCCAAGTATGAAAGAGAGGGCCACAGACAACAGGAAGCCAATGTAAACGTTCGAGCAGATCGGTGTGAACCAATCACTGTGTAGGAGATTGCATTGGCAGTCAGACAGAAGGACAACTGTGGGGACAGAACGGAGATGGAAATGAGACAGGGTAGTGAGAAGCGAGGAAAATTCCTGGGCAAGTGGAATGGGGAAATTGAGACCAGAAAATTAAACAAGGCCAAAGAGTTTGCACAACTTACAGCCAGCTAGTGAATCCCAAGAACTTATTTTCCCTAACCAAGGGCACTTAAGAGGGAATGGTTCATACCTCTCCTCCCTAACCAAAGGATACATAGTTTAAATCTCCCTTGTCTGGGAGATAGAGAACAGAAACCCAGTTAATGTTATCTGTGCCAGCCAAACCCAAGGACAGATGAAGTTAAGGGAACAAATAACACAAGCCCCATTAAAAGCCAGACAGACTCAGGATAAAACAGTATAGCAGACCAAAAAATTTCCCAAATCCCCCTATGTGGTCATTTTGATGCATCATCATATTAAAAATGCACCTGAAATGCTGACAAATATTCTGCTGAAACCCTCCCCTAAGACTCTCACCTGCAGAAAGAAAAAAGAAAGCCCTCAGGACAAAGACTCGGTGTGGGCTGTCTCTAGAGCTCGCCCATGCCCCTTCCTGAGGAGGAGTGGGCAGCATCAGCTAGACCAGGCTTACCCCCAATCCTGTCTCCAGGGTCCCCCTTTTCCCTGACTTCCCAGTGAGCCAACAGCAGCCCCGCTTTGGCTCACTCTTCTCCTATAACTTTTCTAGGGAGCCGAAGCAGAGCACCTCCTAGACTCTCTCCTCTTACTTCTTCTACCCTAAGTCCTTCCTCTGTTTCACTGTTCCAGCCTTAATAAACTCTCAAAATCAGCTGTACTCATATTGTGAAATCTTTCCTACATGAAGTCAAGAACCCACACACTACAGCTGGCCCTACACAGACCCACTCAAGGCCAGGGCCCCTGTACAGTAACAGAAAGACCCCTGACGAGATGACTGCTCGAGTCCTCTTATTAAAAGAGCCCCTTGGTTTAATCCCGGAGAGCTGCTCTCAGGCACAGGTCAGAGTACTGTGGAACTAACCTCTGACTTGACCAGCAAAACTGTACCTGTGTTTCAGGGTATGCCTTAGCTAGCTGGCAGAGTCTCCAAACTTCTGTATACGTCATCGCATAGAGAGCTTGGTGATGATGCCACAACTAAATGAGGACCAAATCCCAGGCTTCATTGGGAAACAAAAAAGTATGTAAGCCCAGCTGCTGTGTGCATGGTAACCACCACCACAGCAAAACAACCAGGACCACTGCATGCAGTTCTGTAGACCAGCTGCGACTGAAATCTGTCTCGTCACCAAGCCATGTGTCCCTGGGGCGGCATCCATCCAGGGAAGGCAACTTCTTCTAATTTACGTCAAAGCTGGATGAGCCCAAGCCATGACCCTTGGAGACGGCTGCATTTTCCGGAGAGGGCACCTTTCTCTAATTGTATGAAGGTGTCATATGGGTCGGCTGTGACTTAACCCTGCTTTTCTGTGGTTAAGTGTCATTATTACCACTCACCAAACCAGAACTCTGACAGTTCAAAGAGGATAAAGGATTCTCTTCTTCCTGAACATTTTGTGAAGTGTAGGACTTCCCCACAAAAAGTCGTAGTACCAAGGCACTCAACAAACACAAAGAAATAGATGTGCGCTACTTACCTCGGGGGCCATCCAGAATGGGGTGCCGACAGATGTGTTTCTCCGCAGACGTGTGTTGGTGAGTTGAGCTGACACACCTACAAGGAAACGGCGTCGTAACTGAGCAGCAAGCAGAGGATGATGCTAGACCAGGGGTTGGCAAACTTTCCATTAAGCGTCAGATAATAAATATTTCAGGCTTTGAGCCTCACGTTTTCTGTCCCATCTCTCAACTCTGCCACTACTGTACAAGAGCAGCCACAGAACACAAAGAAACAAATGAGTGTGCCTGAGTTTCCATAAACATCTATTAATGCATACATATAATTTTCACATGTCAGAAAATACTCTTCTTTTGATATTTTCCCAACCATTTAAAAAGGTGGAAACCATCCCCAGCTTAAAAGCCACACAAAAACAGGAGGCAGGTCTGAGCTGGCTGACAGGCTCCACAGTCTGACCACTGTGTTGGAGCGTGTATCACCTCATCTAAATCACTTGAATGTTTTTTTCCTATACGCATTTCTATCCATATTGCTGACAACTTGAAATCAAAAGAAAACACCAACAACCAGGATCAACCCAAAATATATTCCTATTATTTTTCCAATATATTTCAGGTGATTTCTTTCTTAAAATGGTGTCTCATTTTATGGAGAAAGAAAATTGGCATGTATTATCTATAATAGAGCATCAGTGTAAACATAAAAAGTTTTCAGCGCCTTATCTTACCGAGAAGCCTAGAAAACCAGCAAGAAAACTGTTTGTCAAATTGAGAAAGAAATTGGCTCATATTATTATTATGTGCGCCTCGACAGTGAGCACCTGAATTTTAATATAATTCCAATGTACGTGATCTGTCTTAGCCTTGAGCCAGCTCTCCTGTGTACCACTAGGAAATGAAGTAGAAGTAAATGTGCACTGGGTTAGGAGTCTGAAGACCTGTTTTTCATCACGGTTATGCCTTTTTCTAATTGTAAGACCGCTCACAGACCACCTCACTCTAGACCACTCGGCCACGCTACCAAAGACCGCTCACTCTAAGCCGCAGCTTTCTCATGGTCCAGTTGGGCATAATGATACCCATCACACTAATGCAGAGTTCTTAAAGAACAAACAAGAGAACAAATGTGAAAATGACTTATAAACTGTAAAGTACTTTACAAAAGTAAGGCATTCTTTTATACCAAGCAAAAATTGAATGCAGCCCTTAAGAGAATGACAGAGGTTGCCACTAATGCTACTGATGAGGAGAGCTG
Organism: Micronycteris hirsuta; assembly: GCA_004026765.1. Lineage (NCBI taxonomy): Eukaryota > Metazoa > Chordata > Mammalia > Chiroptera > Phyllostomidae > Micronycteris > Micronycteris hirsuta. The sequence goes on along the minus strand of PVJI01004647.1, from coordinate 84,195 downwards.
AGAAACCTGGACATGTGTGCCTTTTAGCAAAGGGCACACCTGTGAAGACATCAGGCACAGACCTGCTGAGGAACAATGGGATGTTTTGGGGTGGGGAGTAGGTGTGCTAACTGCTAGCAGTTTCTTCATTAGAAAGCAAAGAGGGCTCTACAACCTCTGCTGGCCATGGATCATTTTTTATTGTACCCAATCCTGCACTACAATGTTGTTTAAAAAAAAACCCTATATTTTTCTGTGTTTAATTTCCAGGAATTTCTTTTGCAGCAACTGGAAGTTAGGGAGACGTCTATTGGAAAGATCAGGAGCCTTTACCTTTATCCAAATCACAAAGCTGTTGAGAGGCTAAATCAGCATTAATCCCCATCCTCATCTTCTAGGTTCCTTCCCTCACAGCATCCTCACTGTCCCCAGGATTGCGTGAAAAATACATCTCCGATGATATATACACAGCACATTCGTGGAGTTATACCATTCCTCATACAGAAGGAGAAGCATAAGACTTAAAGTGCACCCCCCCGCCGCTATTTTTCTTCGCATGCTCTTTACTAGATAGACCAATACACCTAAAGTAACTTCGTTTACTTCTGAGTGATTTATTCTGAGCAAATCATTCACTGGCTCATTTTAGCACTAAATTATTTCTTACCAATGAAACAATGATTATTCAAAATCATCAATCTTTTCTCCTACTATGTTGACACTGATAAAGGACATTTTAGAAAGTGCTTTTGTAAATGTTTTTTCATTATTTGTAACAATCATGCTAAAGTACTAACTGTTGTTGAACTCATTTAGAAGATTCAACCATTCAATAAACTTGAAAAAGCAAATGGTTTGTTGGTTTCTGAATATCAATACGTGAGTGTTGCAAGCAGATATTTAATAGTTCTCTGGCCTTAGGTAATACTGCTCTGCATTTCTTCTCACGCTTGCATTTCCTGTTAATGTTTCCAGTTTAACCAGCCTCACGTACAGCAGCAATAATCACAATTTTAAAAGGATGCTGGTTCCCAGACCCAAAGGACTAGTTTACCTTCTGCTCACTGGGAATAAGCATGCCTAAGGCTAGAGAAAGTCATTTGAAACACCAAACTGCTTTCTCTTTTCATATGCTAAAGAAGAAATGACAAAATGTAAATTATAAACAATTGCCCTGAGACATGAGATTCTTCCCAGAAAAGCAAAAAGTTTTTCTGTCAGATTCTTCTTTTGAAAGACTTTTATTTTCTATCTTTAATAAAATTGCTTCTAAAGCTGAAAATAGATTAGCAAACAGCATCTCCTAGGGTGATCCATCTGGTAAACCCCCCATTCACCAGCCTGTGTTTGACTGGAAAAGTCCCTCAGCCTATGGCGTAAGGCCCCAGTCTTCTGAGACTGCAATAAATTGTCGCCCTTGGCTAAACTGCACACATCAAGAAAACAAACGACAAGCAGTCATTACCAAAGTCAACGAGCTTAACTCCTCCTTCTGTTGTCAGAAGAATGTTATTCCCCTTGACATCACGGTGGATGATTCGGTTATTGTGCAAATGCTGAAGGCCCTGCATGGCATCCCACCGCCACCAAACAACAGGAAAGAGAAATGGAAAATCCACACGGTTATTTTAAAACAATTATTGTACTACTGAAAATCTAATCGAAGTCCACATTTGGCTAACCTCCCTGCTGTTACAGACCTTGCATACAATAGGGAGGCTTCCCCCTTGCTAAGACGCGGTGGGATCCAAACTGCCCCCTCCGCTGTCATCCCCAGCTCCACGGGCTTTCTTACCAATAGGGCCCCATATAAGATGTATGAGATCACTGCTTCGTCCAACCGCTGGCCGAACCTGAGCAGCCCTTTGACAAGCTCGGTGACGGAGCCCCCGTTACACAGCTGCAAGAGGAGATGCAGGGGAGAGAGACAACAGCAGGACACATATGGAAAAAGAAAAAGATGTTAAGAATACAAGCCTCATGTGGTAAAATAAATGTGCAGATCACAAAACTCCAGGTCGGAATAACTAAATTTCAAATTTCCATTACACGGGCAAATCTAGTTGTGTGTGTGTGTGTGTGTGTGTGTGTGTGTGTGTGTGCGTGTGCGCGCGTGCGCGTGTGTTTATTCAAGGTGATGATTTATGAGTGAAAGTGCATGTCCAAAAAGTTGACTTTTTTTAATTGTAAAGTGAAATGTAAAAGCACAGGTCATTATTAGAAATTCAAAAGAGAAGGCATGGCAACTTACTGGGTATTTTTCATTTTATATAAACACTGTCTATTTTTTTAAACATGCACTTTGAGGATAAGAAAAGACCAGAAGACTCAAGATGGATGCCGTCGATATTGGGGCGGGAACACATTCCCCTTTTCAAATCTTCCTGTCTCCTGTGCTGGCCCTGCAGGCAGCAGAAGCCTACCCAGCAGCAGCTCTTTCTGGAGTTTCCATTGCATCTCAAATTTATGGAGTGGAGTTACATTTTATGTGCATGTAACCTCCTTATAGTCAGCTTTAGGTATTCAGCAATTTTATGCTCTTCTTTTTTGCCCATAATTAAAAACACTGTAAAAGTATACATTGCATATTTGTTCTTTGTTATGTATTGTCCATCACTGAGATTTGAGAGTATGTAAACCAGGTATATACTCTACCTTCCAAGAAATTTAAGGGTTTTCTTGAATAATTTTTACTAACTGCAGAAGTCAGTTGTGTAGGTCAGGGTTGGCTGCACGTCATCTTAAATCAAGGGTTCTTAACTGATTTGAGCAGGGCATGTAACTGAAATGGTAGGCAGTGTGTATGTGCATCTTGCATTTTTCTGCTGAAAAAAATTCAGAGGTTACATCAGATTCTCAGAGCCATCCTTGTCCTTATAAAGACTACAAAACTCCAAAACCCCACTTCAGAAACTTACGTTTCCTTTCGGTACTTGGTCTGCAATTGGGGGAAGAGTTGAGAGGTGAACACTGGGGGGTTTTCCCAGTCCACTGGCTTTTCATAAGCAAGAAACTCTGAGGGCACACAGATTAGCACCTTTCCTTTAAAAAGACAACTTTTTATCAAGATAATAATACATTAGGATGTATTCAACTCTAATGATAAACATCTGCAACATTTTAATAGAGGGTGAGCAGATGTTTTCATTTGATTGTGTGTCATTCCCTGCTACCTACATGGCAGACACTTTTCACAGACACTAACAAGATAACTTGTAACCGAATCTGCCCACGTTGTTACCATTTAAATTGCTCATAAGCAAGAGTATGTGACTAAAAATCTAATACAGTATTAAAAATCTTTAAAACTCTTGCTATCTTTAGGAGGGATCCTAGAAGCAGTGCAATGTATTGAAGACTATGATGGCCCCTTGAGTTAGAATGAAGCATCCTTGGAACCTACTTTCTACTCATGTCGGGCGTGACTTGTAACTTAACCCTGATAGCTCTGATGACTAATGCTGAGTACCAGGGTAATGTCTTCCAAAGGATTCCAGATTCTTTTGATTTCAACTATGTCTTATATGGCCCTGAAAGGGCAAATAACAACCAATGTTCAATATAACGCCCTCTTGAGCAATGAATGCATGCTCAGTGTCATGATGCATAGAATAGTCCTAAAGGCTAACTTTTTGATAGACATAAAATAATTTTCTCAAGACTCCCCAAACTAGAGTCTATATTTCATGAAACAAAAACCAAAGTATTGACCACAGAATCAGATGGTGATCATGGAAGAACATAGGATATGAGACTGAGCAAAGTTCTCAACCCATAAAAAGAAAAACCCTCTGGAGTGGATGGCATGCAGTTGGAGAACGTGAGAGAACAAAATGGGAGTGAGGATGCCCCCTCTTGGACGGTGTGTATAAGGGGATAATGTTGGAAACTTCAGTTTCTTATGACCATCTTCTCATTGGAAATCTAAAGGGAGACCTCCTCACCGAGTGCATCGTGCCAACAAGGGGGTGTCTGCGTTGAATGGAAATGGCAGTAGAGTATGGTGAGGATTAGAACACTTCTCTACAGACTGCTCATGACTTGTGGGAGATTCAGAACTTTATGCTCCATTTGAGAGCGGGGACAAGGATAAAATTCGAATGAGGAAAAGAGAGTGAGGCCCTCACAATAGGAAGGAGTACAGGGCCCAGGGACACCGGGGGACATGGTAAGGCAGATAGTAGAAGGACATGGGGTCCCCCGCATTGTGAGGCCCTGCTATCACTGTCATGGCTGTACATGAGCATCTGCTTATGCCCAGACCCAGGTGCCACTTAGGGAAAGGGAGTGGGAAGAAGAAAAGAAAAGGCCCTAACAATACTAAGTCCTTGTCCAAAGGATTGAGCTTTGAAGTGGACTGTAAAATGGGATCTAAATACTAGAATGTGCCCCTTCCCAAAGAAGTCCCTCAGTTGGGCTGAATTTAACAGAATGAGTTAAACTCAGTTGTCTCCACTAGGCAGTCTGGGGGCTCAAGAACAAGGCTGAGTTCAGTTACTGAAAAGAAGTTACCTCTTTGTTCTCGATAGTGTGTGACCATCCAGTTTATACCCATTACTCAAACATGAACAGGATGCAGTCTCTGCCCTCAAAGAGCCCACCACCAGTAATGGACACATGAGTAATTAGGAGTATGGCATGTGGAACTAGGCATGTGCCTAAGGGAGAATGGAGACACCAAAGAGGGAATGGTAACCTCTGCTGAGGTAGGGACAATCTGGGAAATCATCCTAGAGGATGTGACATTTGCAATGAGTTTATGGAAAGTGGATAAAAGGGGAAGGGCATCCCTGGAAGAGGAACACCGTGTGTATGTATAGGAAGGGAACATGAAAGAATGAGGAGTGTGTGTGTGTGCCCACGCATGCATGGATTCCAAATCCTCTGCTACTGTTGGGACGAAGGGTGCCAGGATCCTAGGGCAGGGAGACGGGAAGGAAGGTGCATAACAGGGAATGACAGGTCTGCCCTGCGAAGGAGTGTGGGCTTTATTGCTATACACACATGTATTATATAATAGTACCACAACATACCGTTAGATAAGAATAGTAAGCTAACGACAAGTTTTAGGCAGGATGACTCCTTTCAGATTTGCATTCTAGAAAGATGACTTGGGCAGCAGATTGGATGGTGGACAGAATAGGCAGACACCAGAAGCTGGACATCTGTCAGGAGGTGTTGAAGCAATCAAGAGAGGAAGGGTCAAAAAGTCAAGAGTCGTGAGGATGAAGAGCCTGGGACAGATACAGAGGCTTTATGAAATAGAATAGACAGGGATTTCTGACCAACTGCATGCAGAAAGTGAAGAAGAGACAGTCTAGGGATCTTGTGAGAATAGGAAAATAACAATAAAGTTCTTCGATCCTCTAAAGCCAAAGCAAGTAATGGGAATGCAAGGCATTGTAACACCTTTTCAGAACCACCCCTCAGCCTGGCTCCTCTCTCAGGGAGGCATGCTCCTTACTGAATTGCAAGTGCACTGTTAAAATTCTACCCAGAGAAAAGTTCAATTAAATACTGGGTGACAATCCAAGCTAACTTTACCCTGGAATTTTCCCCTGAAACCTCATTTCAGTCTCCTGCCCTACTTTGAATGTGATCATTTTTGCAACAGGAGCCTATTCAGTGATATTTTATATAAGTGGCCAACATAAAAACTTTCTTCATAGCTCTAGAACCTACGAAGGGATCAGAGCAGCCATTTTTGTCAGCAGGATCAAAACTAAGCTGTGGGTTTAAAAACAACAAAGGGATCTTTACTTAGTGCTTTTGGTTCACTAAATGTCAGAGTTTAAGAGCTTTCTGACTGCCTGTGATTAACAACAACAACAACAAAAAACCATATAATCAAACTGCTCAAGGAAACTTTAGAGGAAGTTGCCCTGCTAAGTTGGTAAGTGCCCAGCAGAGTGCTACAGGGCAGCCCATGGACCACAGAGAAAGCTCTTTGGGTACTTGGATATAAAAAAGGGAAGCAGGTACACATTTACAATTGTCTAAGCAGGGTAAATGTTCAGTGCAATGGGCTGAGTACTTTAAAAGCATGACAAAAACTTTTATTTAAATGCATCAAATAAAACCATCCCCTTAGAGTTTTAAGAAGGCAGCCAAGGGTTGGAGCATGCAGCCTGTCTTTATCCCGCCCACACGCCAGCCTCCGCATTCAAATACAGAGAGGTGTCTCCAGGCCAGCGCTCCTCCCTACGCCCTCAGCATTCAGGAAGTGTGGCAGCTGGATGCATCTAGAATTTAATGAGCATTTTGCTCCAAACCAAGAAAAATAGAAAAATCATTTATGTACCACATCTATTTTCCAAAACATCATTGAATATTGATTCAATCACAGTATGTGCCTTTGCTAAGATGGTCATAATTTCAAGCAATAAAATGTTCCTTGCTCAATTAGCCATTGACTTTCCTCCACGTTATTAAAAAGGCCGATGCAACACAATCACCAGACCTTTATTCTAGTTGAAGCTCTAACTTTCAAGTAGATTCTGTACTGGCATGTTGATTTGATCTAGTCAGAGTGCAGAATTAAGAGGAATTTCTTTTCAGGGTCCCTTTTGTTCAGTGGATTTTTTCTTTCGAAGGTGTTAAGTTCCATAGAGAGTATAGGCAAAAGTCAAGGACCATCAAAATTACTCTAGATGATGCCTTAGGAAGCACTGTGCTCTCAGTAAGGTCAGAACAACGTGTATTTTTCCTCCTCACTGTTGGGAACAATTGTGTTTATTTTGCTCATACCAGGTGAAGTCACTGGTTTACACCTAAAAGAATGAAACTATGTCACTTGTGAGCTCTAGGCAGAGTGGGGGGAGATGCTCACAGCAAGAGGTAGGTGGGCCCCAGGAAGCCCACCTCCCATGTCAGTCTCCCAGGACGCATGCTTGCTGAGCAGAACAGTGGGGTGGGCATGATCACCCCACCACTCAGCTTCTAACTCCCTCTTGCATGTGCTCAACACATACAGCATGTGTATGTAGGATGCAACTCTGCTCCATTTCAACGTTCCTCCCTTCTTCTCCGCTCCCGAGTGTTCTGGACCTTCCTTCTCCCAAGCACTCCAGTGACCCTCATTCTAGAATCCTGCTAGAACCAGTCATCTGAATCAGTGTTTCCTAGCCATCTCTGGCCAATCCAAACCTACCAGCCCTATGTTCTAGACCACCGGAGTCCTGCTGTGGCCCTGATTTGTTAATGTGATCAACTTGATCTGTGCTGCATATCCATGGGTGACAACGGTTTAAAGCATCACATCTGCAGTGATAGTCAGGCCCACGCTGGGCTTTCTAGAGCCTCAAAGCAAAGAATGGACAGTGGTATCCCCCACCACCACCCCTCCAACTGGCTTAGTTACCGAACTTATACATAGATCCCTGGGAGATAAAAAGATATTAAAAATAAATTCCTTCATCTGGTTTACAAACTTTTTTTTTTACTTTACAACCTCATTTACTAGTATCCTATACTCCAAACCATTTCTTTTAAGTTGAACACGTGATTCGTGCTGAAAGTAATAGTATCTACCTACTGAAAGTTTTATGCTGAAAGAAAAAAAGAAAGAACGTAGCGCATGTCTTAGCACATAAAAGGTATTTGTTTTTGAGCATTATGTTTTTCTTAAAGGTCTAAATTCTTATATTTAATTTAGGTGAGCGATAATAAGACATAGATTATTTAAATTTAATGTTACCTTAGAATAAAATGTATTCAGAAATTCTCCAAAACATTATTATATGTGAGTTCTGTCTCGCCATATCTTTCCAATACAGGAGGTGTCTGTCATGAAAGGGAGCTTTGGTTTACTTTCTGCTAACAATTAGTAATGAATTTCAGAAATGACGTTTTTATTTGCTTTTGTTTTCAGAGCTGTGGTGATTTAAGAAGGTTATTAATAACATTTTTCTATCCTTTAGAATTGCTCTGTGGAATAGCTGCTCACTGCTCCTTTCATCTCATTCAGCAAGGAAACAGCAAAGGCGACATAAATTTAATCTCAATGTGCATGATGAGGAGCACAATATTAAACAGATTGTAATTTTATTGTGTGAGTCTTCTAAAAAAGCTGCAGTGGGAACAAAATGGTGAAGGTGCTGTGCGGACACCATGGTCTTCCCGCGGTGTGTGTGTGAGAGAGGCAGACCAGGAACCGTGTGGCCCCAGCCAGGCAGCGCCAGTCTGTGTTCCAGGACCGCAGACAGCAGCGGGGGATCGGAGCAAAGTGCCCACATTTGGTTCTCCCTCCAGTTCTGCCACTTAATTTATGTGACCAGAGAGGCATGTCACTCCTTCTCTGGGCTCCGTTCCTCAATTGAACACTAGGGAACTGCCCTGAAGGAAGGCTGAGCTTCCCGCCAGTTCTAGGAACCCAGAAACCCCTGTTTCTATAAGCACACTGCGGGCACTGGACACACCCAACCATCCAGCAACCTGGCACAGAGGGCCCGTTCTGGGACAGGAGAGACCTGAGGAAATCTGGCTCCCTATACCGCCAACATGCATGGAACAAAACAACCTGCAAAAGGCATGAATGTCGGCATATTGTGTTGCCGAGATATGAATACTTCAGTGTCTCAGGGAGGCCACACTACCTGTCTGCTGTCACCCTGAAAAAGCAAAACAGTCAGTGCAGGAGCATACGCACAAGGCTCAGTCCACAGTTCTGGGCTCCTTCTCAGCTATCAAGACCATGCCTAGCCCTTTCCAGCGACCTGGCCATGCCTGAAGGGCTGACCTTTGGTCAGTCTTTATCAGGAAGCGCATTTATTCTCCAGGTGGCTGCAGGTATGAGCAGTCCACCTGCCTACCCAGAGAAGTCCTAGAAGTTCCAGTTCTCCATATTTAACTACAGAGCCTTTCTGAGTTAGGAGATAAAAATGGACAGAAACTTCATTATTACATTACAATGAGGTTTAAAACAAGGAGATATTACAGAGCTGAAGAAGAATATAATCAGAGACCCTAGAAATTATACTTTCCATGTCCCAAGAAAAGCAACATTTTTAAAATAACATACTCTTGAGCTTCACTAGCAGGATAAAACCTATAATATTCTCAGGGAAGGGAAGGGAAATAATAAAATCCAAAAGATTATAAGAATGTGTTACATGACAACCAGTCAACAAAACAAAGATGATTTCTGAAAACCAAAAACCCCTTACACATTTATATCTCGAAGAAGGAAACTGATGTGACAGAAATGTTCAAATTGGTTTTCCTGCAGATTATCCCATCTGAATATAATGAATTCCCCATGCATGGTTGCCATAGCAACCAATACATATTTCCCCATGTCCAGGCCCTCCCAGAGCCAGGCAGAAGATTCAGACAAGAGGCACTAGACGGTGAATTGAGTGCTCGCTTCTGCTTTCGTGCTTTTCTCTTAAGGCTTTCACGTGTGTCCACATGCCCCTGGGTCACATAGGTGACCTCAGGCACAGAGGCATGTGCTGGTCCAGAGGGGCAGAGTCCAGCACAAAGCAGGGTGACCCTGTGAGTCCTAATAAACTAATTTCATAGATTGTCATTATTGTGCCTTTGCAATTTTAGTCCCATTGGGAACTGGATTTGTGGGGAACTGACTCTTGCCCCCACATACACACATTCACGTCCATTAACAAGGGAGAAATAAGGCAGGATGACAGTGGAGACAGTGGTGCTCCTTTCAGATTCCCTCTTCAGAGCAGATGCTGCTGGGAGCACTGCTTCCAGCTCCAAATAGCACTTTTCACCAGGAATCGCCCCCAGCTACAAGGAAGCGTGTCTCCCCCCAACCCAAGGTCACTTTCCATCCCCAGCATGGCATGAAGCCAGTGATTGGCTGACGCAGAGATACAGCTCTGCAAAGGCATCCCCGCTCTCCATCTCCCAGATGATGGGCTGAAGCCTCTACTGCAACCACATTGCTATTCAATGCCCCCCTTGCCCAATCCTGCTTCCTTACTTCCTTCCAGGTGCGTGTCTGCATGGTCACTGCACACACCTGCTGCACACACAGCCCTCAGAGTCGGTCTGAGAAAATCCACTCTAAGAAGAGGATTAACGAACAAAGATGGGCTAATCCCAGCTTTATGAGCCAAGTAGATCTTGGGCTAACAATTTTTGAAATGAGTTGTAATTGTGTTTTCTATCAAATGTTCCCAGTATAGGGAAGAAAATAATCTTTTCCAACTGTATGCCTGTGTTCGTCCAGTATTAGAAGAAAAGATTATTAAAATTTTGAAGCAGAGAAACATGAACATTTTTAGTACACAGACTACCTGTAACAACTGTGGAGAATGCCACATCTGGTCAGTCCCTGTGACACACAGGAGGGACCGACTTCTCACATGTGTATGGTAGAGTATTTAGGCAAAAACACACCTACATGCCACTGGAGCTCTGTCTGAATGGATAGTTACCCACTGAGACCCTCTTACCTCCAGGACCAGCCACAGCTGTCCTCCCACACAGTGATCCGCTTTGTAAAACATCCCATAAAACTTCACAACGTTGGGGTGGTTAGGAAGAAACTGCAAAATGTTGTATTCTGCCTCAATCTCTTCATCCATATCCTACACACAGGGTAAAAAAAAAAAGTGTGTGCTGGATTAAGTCTACTGTGTGAGGAAGGGCATAGGTATGACATCATGATCAAGTAATCATTTAATAAAGCATGTTTGTACTTTAAAGATTTTACTTATTTATTTTTAGAGAGAGGGGAAGGCAGGGAGAAAAAGAGGGGGAGAAAGATCCATGTGCCATTGGTTGATTGCCTCTCACACGCCCCCAACCAGGGACCCGGCCCACAACCCAGGTATGTGCTCCAACTGGGAATCAAACTGGTGAACTTTCACCTTGTGGGACCATGCCCAACCCACTGAGCTGTGCCGGTCAGGGCATATTTATTTGTATTTTAATGTCATATCTTGAATATACATTGTAATGAACATTCAGATACCAATTAAAACTCTAATTATTGTATCAATAAAATGGCTTTATTATATCCTTTTTTCTTTAACAGTATTATAAATACCTTTTTAATTTTAAAATGTCTGAATTTCCAAAGCAGTTAAGAAGAAGTTTGAAAGGGCCCAACACAGGATAGGAGATCTATAACCTTACTGTGCAAAACAGCTTCCAGCATCCTAACCTCGATGGTCAGGGCTCTGAAATAAGACGCCAGGCTCAGATGATTGAATACCACATGTCTGGGTCATTTTGTAACTGACAGAGGACCAGCCTCTGTATAAGCCCAGGGAATGAAATTCATCATTCTTTTTGAGAGAATAACTTCTGAAGAGCCCCGAGGGCCCAAACCAAAACAATAGTAAACTGGACAAAAAACACAAAGTCGAGGAAAGTTTAACTCCAAATGGAGTCCAGTCATTCAAATGAGTTGAAAAATCAGAACTCATTTTGAGATTTCATGCCGGGTCTCATGAAAATTATCCCTAGAACTAGGAAAGAAGCTGGAAACTCAGTGTGCATGAAATACTGCACTGTGGTTACACTTCACCACCATCACTTACGCTGATTGGATCCAGAATTTTTACTGCAGCCAGGCTCCCGTCTCTCTTGTTAGTTACCTTGTAGACCTTGCCATAGGTGCCTTTGCCTATGGTCTCCCTAATTTCCCAGGTGTCCGTGGGATCTGGAAGCGATTCAAAGCCAAGCATCGTGGGGCTGTAATGAAACAATCCATACAGATGTTTCCTGGTGGGGAGAAAAGCTTGTTATGTGCAACAGATCACAACACTGAGGGAGCAGGCTTTCAAAACAAGAATATCTCTGTTTCTTAACCAGCAACCTTGTGGTACTTTTTCTTTTCATGTTCCCTTTCTATTTTAAGTAAAGTTTTTAAAGGGGGATTTGAAGCCTCCTTAGGAATTGAGGGTTTAAGTTTAGAGAGGTCAGGAACATGACTCTAAAACACCTTTAAAGACACAACTTTTAAACATGGGAGGATCATATAAATACTGTGGGAGGGAGGAAACGGGCTAAAGAGGCTACTGGTCAGGACCAGACAGCTGTCGCTCTCGGCTGTGCCAGAGGAAGTGTCTGTAAGCCCACAGTCTTCGATCTCGGTCCCCAGGTTATGGTAACCATGACCAGGCCTCTCTGATGGTCACTGGAAGCCAATCCCCAACTTTTGTATGCAAAGTCTGGGCTGCTAGGAAAGATTTGGTGCCTGTACCAGGCATCAATCAATGCACAGCAACCACCGCCAACCAGGTCTCGGGTCCTGCAAGATCAGCTGAGCTCAAACCCTGCCTATAGAGCAACAGGCTAGCATGGGAATCACACTGAGTGGTTAACCAGGAACTCACTTCACCTATTTAATAAGGGCCCAGCTCCGTGTAGTTTAAGTACCATTGACCCTAAACAATGTGGAGGTTAGGGGCCCCACCTGTAGAGTGGAAAATTTATGACAGTCTTTTAACTCTACAGTCAGCCCTTTACATCTGCGGATTCAAACAACCACAGTTGGGAATGCAAAAATACTATTTTAGTCTGCGGACGGTTGGTTAAACGCATGGATGCAAAAACCCATGGGCACAAAAGGCTGACTGTATTTATTGAAAAAAAAGTGCAAGTATAAGTAAATCCATGCAGTTCCAACTCATATTATCAAGAGTCAACTGCATTTTAAGTAGCAGCAACAAGCTTAGCAAGCAAGGTCACCAAAGACTGGTCCCATGGAAAAGCCTCTTCGAGTTCTGTTGCTCCCGGGCTGGATGAGGGGTCTCAACCTCGGTCTGCTTCCAATCCCAGCGGAGAGGCTGCCAGGCTCCAACATCCAGAGTTATGGCCCCCAATTCCCACACAGCGGCGTGGTGTCCACCCAGGGCACACACTTCTGTCTCATGCTGGGCATTCCAATTTGCACTTTTAATTATTTCTTAGACTGCATTCTCCGAAGGCACAGCCTTATGACCTGGTACAAGAATCCACTTTTTATCTTTACCCTTTCTGATGGAAGCATTTCAAAGATATTGAAAACCATTACCAAAACAAAACAAAAGAAAATCCCAAAAGCTGTGGGTTTGACGCTGGAAGGGACCCTGTCTTTCCAGAGTTCATCTGGCAGGCATGCCACACTCAAAAGGGGCCTAAGACCAGCACCTCAAAAGCCCGGGCAGGCTCACCCTAGGCTGAGGCACAGACCCCAAAAGGCTGGCTGGTCCAACAACTCCTGCCTTTCATCTGCTGGTTTCAAGATTCTAATCAACTCCAGCCTTTGCTGCTGGCCAGCGTTTTCACAAAGTCTACCTTTCTCACTACATGCCTCATAATTTTTGCCATATCTGTACTTCACCTGTGCTACTAGTTACTAAAAACATTTAAAACAATTGCTTTTTCATAAGAATAAATATCTTTAAAAGTGCTTTCTATCACTACTCTAAATGCAAAACCAGTATCATTTGCCATATTTCAAAATCAACCGCAAAAAGATCATCGCACTGCAAATAATAGCTGTTCAAGTCCAGCCAGATATCACTGCCCCTGCTCTCCTTTCTGAAGAAGGGAGATCATCAAGTGATAGGAAGGAATTAAAGACTAGCACAAACTGCTCCCTTCCTGTGAAATTAGCAAGGGAATAACTTAGTCATTATGCAATTCAGTGTTCTTTATTGTGAGATTCCCCCAAACCTCTCATCACCTGGAGAACCACTCCAAGCTTGGCTTCTACAACACCAAAATACAGGACCAGCCCGGGGTGCTGGTCAGGGACAGACCAGCTGGGGAGGGGAGGGCAGGGTATTGAGATGTGTTTCCTAGAGAGAAGAATCTGGCCCATCAGCCTAAATGGAATTACCTTACTTTTACCAGTGCGGTCCCTGTTCCTCCACCAGCAGGGACACTTGCATCTGGGCTCAGTGCCGTAACAGAGCCGCACTCAAGTCAAATTGCCTGCATGATCCTGGTCCTGCCCTGACCAGCCCAGAGACCTGGGCCAGTTACTCATCTCCTCGTGTCTCAGCTTATTCGTCTGCACCATGGGGCTGCTGCTACATTGTGGACTAGGAGACAATACGATACCGCGAGCATGGTGAGTGCTCAGCGAGTGTCGTCAGCCGTCACGAAAGCAGAGCACCGAGTTCTGCTTCAGAGCAGGCAAGGCTGACCAAACAGCTCCCTGTACCATTTCACTGCTGGCTACAAACTAAACAAGGACCAAGTTAGTTTTACTCCGGTCAGTTTATACTTTCAGACGAATGGCTAGAATTTGATATGTGTGAATGAAATTAAATTACAGAACGTGGCAGCTGAAGAGGACCCCAGAAGCCTTCAGATCAAGTGGTTTCCAAGTGATTTTTGGCCTCTAAAGCCTTTTGTTGAATGAAATCTCACTTAGGATGCTGACAAATAAGCTGAGAGAAGCAGGGCAGCTCTGCTTGAGGCAGACTGGAAGGCCAAGTGCTCACCCTGTGCCCTCTGTGGGAGGATAGACAGGGTGACCAGCCATCCTGGTCTGTCTGGGACTGCCTTGGTTTTAGCAATGGGCGTCCCATATCCAGGGAGAGCTCTCAGAACTGGCAGACTGAGAGAAGTCTGTCACCCAGTATGTGGAGCTTCCTCTGAGCAGTGTTAGGAAGCCATTATTTACATACCCCCACACCCACGTCCGCCTTGCCCCTTTTTATGGGCTAAATTGCATCTTCCCCAAAACTACCCTCCAGTACCTTCATGATGTGACCACATATGGAGGTAGGGGCTTTGAAGAGGTGAACAGGTAAAATGAGGTCATATGGCGGGCCCTACTACCACATGACTGGTGTCCTTACAAAGAGATTAAAGCACAGACGTGCACAAAGGGAAGACCATGTGAAAACACAGAGGGAAAATGGTCATCAACAAACCAAGGACAGCAACATCAGAAGGAATTGACCCTGCCAGCACCATGATCTTGGACTTCCAGTCTCCAGAAGTGCGAGGAAAAAATTTCTATTGTTTAAGGCACCCAGTCTGGGGTACTTCGTTATGGTAGCCCTAGCAAACCCATACACTCCCTTTTTACAAATGAAGATGCTGAAGCCCAGGCTGGTGACGTGACTGTTTAAAGACTGTATAGAAACAAGAATCTGGTCCTTCCGAGGTGAGGCCCGATCCCATGACCTCAGTTCCACAGAACAGAATGGAGGGAGACAGCTAGTTAACAGTGGTTATCTCTGACCAACTGTGCCAAATATTGAAAAGTTCCGTGTGGGAATATCTCAGTCACATGGAGGCTAACTGCTGCCACAGACCTACTGGATGGAAATGTCTGCTCCCCCCAAATTAGAACTCTGGCAGAGGGATTCATCTACAGTTGGTTCCAATGATGAGTGAGCAGAGGTTGATGGGTCCGGTTCCACTGCCATGCCCACCACGTCACCTGAGCACCCGAAGAAAAGGTTAAATAAAGGTGCGACAGAACGGATGCACATTAACAGAGCTGACAGTCTTCTCTCTTTAAAAACAGTACCCACCTCTATCAACTCTCTGACAATTGATTAAATAGTCAGCTCAAACAGTGGCTGCTTATACAGGCCTATGGAGGTGGTGATAATCTGCTCCAGGAAGGTAGTTGGAGCAGCCAAATAGCTGTTCCTGGCCAGAATGTTAACCTGGAGGGTGGGCTGCTCTTCTGCCTATGTCTGTGTTTGGGGCATGACAGAGCTGGAGCCTCATGGAAACAGCCAGGATTGACCAAAAGAGAGCCAGGAGCAGTTTGAAATGAAAAGGATGAACCTGGGACCTCAGCACGCTGCAGAACCCTCAGAAGTCCACATGGAGGCACCTGCATTTCCTGCTGTCCCCCAAATGAGGCCTCCATTATGCACGTGGACATAAAATGAAAGGGTGACCCCAAGAAGCTAGAAAACTCAGGTCACACAGGCTTTACTCTCTTTGAAAGACACACAGGACTAAGTCTGTCTCAGCAGAGGTAAGTTATGGCATTTGCCAGCATGGGGAATGCTCACACAGTTTACAAACCAAATCAAAAACTAATTGGCCCGGACCCGTCTGTGTGTGTAGTTGCTCTGAAGTTACTCTAAAGTGAAAACTTGATGAACACTCTGTTTTTGCATGTAATAGTATTATGCAAGTCAATGCCACAAATGATTTCTTATAAAAGTCACTTCTCTCTGAGAGCAAGATTCTGTCCCCCATATTCCTATGTCATCCAAACCCTTCCACTACCAGCAACAGCAATTAGCCAGGCCAAGAGGATATCACCTAGGAAACATAGCCCCACTCAGTAAAGGGTTACATAAGTATTAAAAGAGTATTTTCCCATCTTTGTCCAAACATCATTATTAACCAAATATCTGGGAAATGCCAAAACTCTTCATTACTTAAGCTAATAAAGTGATAGATAGATGATAGATAGATATTTAGTAAGAGACTTCATCCTTGTGGTAACACCGCCCCTTGGAAGTTAAGAACAGTTGTCTTTTCTTGTTTTGTTTTGTTTTGTTTTGTTTTGTTTTGTTTTGTTTTGTTTTTAGAAGGCAAAAATCTTAGAAGGCAGGAGCCATGTCTCTATGGATCTCAAAAATAATTTCGCTGTTGATGATACAAATGGACTGAACATGACCTCTACTTGCAGTTAGCAGCAGGGCAGATCTTGCGCCACCGAGAACAGCTCAGCTGCAGGGCCACTCACACGAGACAGGGGACATGCCCAGGTTACACATCACGTTGTGCTGAGGAGCTTCACATACGGCTGTAAACTAACACCGCAGCTGCTGCTTTATCTGATCAGGATTACATGTCTAAAGACTTCCTTAGGAGTGTTTCTTTCAACAAAGAGCAGAGGACATACTTTAAAAAAATAAGGTATTAAATATTTCAAGGGTTGTTTTTGTCAAACATTATTCCACAGACTTCTAGCATTACAGAAAGTCAGACATTATGCTTCCTGATGGAAGAACGCCCCCCTACCTATGAAATAGTGTTGCCCCCCTAAATTAAACCTGAATCTGATCAAGCTTCTAGAAGCACAGAGAAACATTTTAGACAACACCATGAGTGCACAATAAGCAAAATCCAGACCCTAAGTCTAAGAAACTCTCCAAGACAAATGACCCAATTTCTTAAAAAATAAAGTACAAATAAAAATAAGTAAATTGAAAAGGGTAACCTCAGGCTTAAAAGAGGCTCAGCATACATATTAAATGTGAAATAAAATGTGGATTCACAAAAGCTAAAAATTATATTTATGATATGAGATCACTGACCAGTTATTTGATGATATTAAAAAAGCACTGTTAATTATTTTTAATTGTTGTAATTATATTATTGTATGGTCATGTTGTTTAAAAGTCCTTATCTTTTAACAATACACACTGAAATATTTACACATGCAATAATGTATCTGGAAATATATGAGAGGGAAAAAATAAGAAGGGATATACACGAAACATGGTTGGCCATGGGGAATAATTATTTACACTGAGAATATGAGGCTTCATGATTATGTTCTGTTTACCTTCGTATGTTTTTTAATTTCCATAATAAAACTGTTTTTTAAATTGTGCATAATTAATGGACATCAGTGCAATTCTGTCATTCATACACATGGTCAATCCCACCTCCCCAAAGCATTTCCTCACCGCTACCCTGGATGATGTTCTCAAGTCTCCAAGTCCCATGTGGGTTAGCACTTTACTCAAGCAGGAAACTATAAACCACTAATACAAGACCAGTGAAAAACATCCAGGCATTTGATTGTAAAGTACCCACACTCACCGTCCGAAAGTCACCTTCCCAATCCACCTCCAGCAGACTGAGGCACAGTCAGTCCCACTCTGTGGCTGATGTCCCAGCCCAAACTGCTGCTAAATACAGAACTGTAGTTAGGAGAAACTAATGAACCGCTGAATGGCACAGGAAAATCAATAGGCAGAAGAAGGCAGGTGACCTTCTCCTGCCCGTGCAACTCCTGTTCTTTCTTCCTGAGGGGGGTAAAGAGCTAGAACATCAATATACAGATGCCAAAATGAACGAAAAGAGTCATCACCACAAAGATCTGTAATCTTTTTCATCTTTTCCCTGAAAAAGAAACTGCCCAATGACTCGAAAGCCAAATCTGCCCAAGGCTAAACACAGAGTCACATGAAGAAAATAGAAATACATACACATTAACTAGCGGGGTGGGCGGCCCCCCCAGGCAGCCCATGAAAGGTCTAGAAGGAAAATGAGGACCAGTACAAGTTGAGCCTTGACTTCAGCAATAAAAGGACTCTCCATGGAACAAATTTCACATTTGTTCTTAAAACTAATGTGTTTAGTGAGGAAGAGAGACAGACAGCTATTTCCTGGTAAAGTTACTGAATATCAAAGACAGAAAGAAAATTTTTCAGGTACATAAGACACCTACACACATACCCAAAAATAAAATAAAGAGCAAAACAAAATACTCAGGCTTCTCTGCACAGCAACACTCAACAGTCAGTGCTAGAAAATATGTAATCTATGCATACAAACTTCTGAGGGAGAAGAAGTGTGAACAAATATTTTTATATTTATTCAAATTGTTGTTCAAGTATAAAGACATTTTTAGACATACAACAGCTCAGTGACTCCATGAGTGCTAACTAAAAAAGACTGACTTGAGCACAAAACCCAGCAACCCAAGAGGTAAATATGGAGCTCTAGTAAAAAAGTCTGATAGAGAGAACCTGCTTATATTTAGAAATAAGGTTATACAACAGTATGAAGTACATTTGTAGAAGGAAATACTATATATTTCAGCAATAAAAAATAATAAACCATATTCAACATTTGGGAGGAGGTAAAGGGGAAAATAAAGGTAGATTTTCTTTATATATCATTACTTTCTAAAATATATGTATCAAGAAATTTAGCCCAGCTGGTGTAGCTCAGTGGATTGAGCGCGGGCTGGGAACCAAGCGGTCCCGGTTCGATTCCCAGTCAGGGCACATGCCTGGGTTGCAGGCCAGGTCCCCGTGAGGGCCATGTGAGAGGCAACCATACATTGCTGTTTATCTCCCTCTCTTTCTCCCTCCCTTCCCCTCTCTCTAAAAATAAATAAAAATAAAATCTTTAAAAAAAAAAAAGAAATTTAGATATAGGTATACTATTGGAAATGATAAAGTTAGCCAATTGAAATGACAGTATTAAGAAAAATAAAAAGAAAGTATATGTGTTAACTTTCTCAGCCATCTCAGTAAATAGTCAATAGATAATTGATAACCAGAGGGTAAAACCACTATATAAAAGAAATCTCTAAATAACCAAAAAACAGACTATAAATATTTTATATTATCATAAGAAAAGTTACTTGCATATATAGACAAATACAAACATCATATGAAGAAAAGACAATCCATGGGGTAAGAGATGGGGTGAATTAAAGATAGAAAATATAATGTAAATTATGAAGTATTAAAGCTGAAAATATTTATTATATCACTAAATATGACATTCTTTAATGAGGCCAAAATGCAGAACAAACCAAACCTGTAGAGATTCACATCTAAAATAAACTCTCCAAGAGTCTGTTTATGACTCAGAAAAGTTAAAAGTAAAAAGGTCAAAGATAAACCAGTCAAATGGTAACACAAAGAAAAGAATCATAATATTAATATCAGAAAAGAGCAAATTCAAGGCAAAAACTATTAAAAAAACAAAAGGTTATTTGTGCATTCAATAACAGCAACAGAGCAATTACTACGCACCAGGTACTGTTCTACACATCGTTACAGTGACCAAAGTTTAAATCAATAATGAGTTTATTTCAGCACTAAAAACAAATTTTTGAAATTCATAAAAATGTAAACCTCTAGAAGAAATCCACAAAATACCATAACAGTAATAGATACTATTAGCCATGACAGTATAGGAAGACAAAATAAGTTTGCATAATACAATCAATATGGTAAACCAGTAGATATATATCAAAGTGCATATATAATACAAAACTTCTTTTCAAGTCCTGATGGAATATTTAATTTTAAAAATAAAGAATACACTAGTCCACAAAGTAAAGTCTCAATATATTCCAGGAAGGTGGAATTAGAACAATTCTTTCTGACCACATACAATAAAATTAAATATTAAGATAAGAAGAAGAAGCCTAGTCACATGAAAATTTAAAAATTCTCTCAGATCTCTCAGATTCTGATGCAGAGGAAAAATTAAAACAAATTACAGAGTATATAATCTATAACAATATTAAAAATATTGCCTAGCAAAATACTTCAGAAGCTGGGCTCAAGGTAAAACTTTGCAGCATTGAACATCTTACTAAGCAAACGATAATAAAAATTAATTTTAACCCAAGGAAACCCAAAACACTAATTCAAAAGAATATATGAACCCCTGTGTTCATTGCAGCTCTATTTACAATAGCCAAGATTGAAAAGTAGCTCAAAGTGTCCATCAGAAAATGAGTGGATAAAAAAGCTGTGGTAGATTTACGCAATCGAATACTACTCAGCTATTAAAAAAAAAAAAAAAGAAGGAAAACTTACATTTTGTGACAGAATGGATGGGCCTGGAGAGTATTATGCTAACTGAAATAAGCCAGTTAGAAAAGACAAATACCATATGATTTAATGCATATATGGAATCTAAAGAACAAAATAGGTACAGAAAACAGACCAACAACTGTTGGGCGTGCTGGGTGAAAAAGGTGAAGGGATTAAGCCAAAAAAAAAAAGAAAGAATTTCTAAAACATTCTATTCAAGAAGGTAGAAATGGATCAACAAAATAAACCTAGGAAAGTATAAAAAACAAACAAAAGCAGAAATTGATTTACCATATTTTGCCATGTATAATGCACAATTTTTCGCCCAAATTTTTGAGGGAAAAATAAGGATGCGCATTATACATGGGTAGTGCCTGAAATACTTTGTATCTGTTCTTGTATTTTGTAATTATTTGTTACATAAAATTTCTTATACCATAATATGTTCAAAAATAAATGTTAAAATTCCTTTATAATATGAAAAATAAGTATCTAAATAGAAATAAATTAAAAATCAAATTAAAAAATATAAACAAAAGATGTTTTTCCTGAAAGTTTGGGCCAAAAATGTGGGTGCACATTATACAGGGCAAACTATGATAATTAGAAAACAGAAAAGCAATAGAATGAATAATTAAATTAAAAGTGTAGTTCTCTGGAGAAACACCATAAAAGATAGTAGAACAGTTTAGTTAAGAAAAGGAGAAAGAAAACACAAATAAAATTAGAAATAAAAAAGTAACAATACATAAGAAATTTAAAAATTGGAACACTACGGGGGGAAAATGGAGACAACTGTACTTGAACCACAATTAAAAACATTGGAACACTACTTTGAAAACTCTCTAAATAAATAAATTATAAGTATTACTTGTTCTAATTCTAAATAAATTGTAAAGTGGATGCTTTCTTAGATAAATAGAAATGACAAAAATTGATCCCAAGAGAGAGGAAGAACTTAAGTAGACATATAACAATGGAAGAGATTTAGAACATGTAAAAAGAGCCCCTCAGAAACCAGACTCGGGTTGTTTCTCTTTCAGATTTTCAAAGAACAGATCATTCCAATACTATTTACACTTTTTCAGAACATGAATGGAAACTAAGAAAAACTTCAAATCACTTGCAGTAAAAATAACAAAACACTCTTACTGTAACCTGATTAAAGCAGCACACAAAAATAAAACTGCTATCAATTTTACTTAAGAATTTGTAAGGGAATCCTGTCAAAAACCAGCCCATAAGGATGAAAGTAAGAGGGATATACTTTCCATCGCTCAGCCTCACCCTGGGACTTAGTCCTCTCTTTTCAGTGTCAAACTTTAGGCTGTGTTTCTAGGTGTGTGAGCTAAATGTGCCTGAGACTGCAAGTGCTCGCCGATACGCATGCTCTTCCCTTTTCCCTGTGCACACAGCTAGACCACAGCTCCAGCCTCTGCTATGCTTAGACATGATCACGAAACTAAGTTCTAACTGAAGGAATACAAAGGGAAGTCATGTACACTATTTATTCTCAAACTATATATGGCCAAAGACAAGTTTTTTTCTTTTCTAAGCCACCGTAGACCAGAACTCTTGTAAAATACAACAAACGAGTTACTAGAAAAATTTAATAAAAAAACAAAGACATTTTTTTAAAAATCAGCCAGTAGAATTTAGTAAAGATAATTCAACATGAGGAAATATATGATCATTTTTCCCATTAATATATCAAAGTACAAAGCCATATGAACAAATTGATACCCAAAATGAATTTGATAAATGTCAATATCCCTTTCAGTTTTGAGACTATTAGAAAAATTAAAATAGATTGATTCCTTAATTCCTTTATAGCATTTAAGTTATATAAAGTGTATATATCTCAAACTATAAGTCAATATCTTGCTTAATAGTATATTAATAAAACTATCATGAATAAAGTCAGGAAAAATACAATGATCTTCCACGATCTCCATATTATCTTGCATTTTTTGGAAGTATTATTAGCCATTGCAACTAGACAAAAGAAAGAATAGGAATAAACACTGATGGCAAAAAAAAATGTAGTTAAAATGATTGGAAAAAAAAGTTAAATCAATGATGTGGCTGACTAAAAAATTTATATATATATATATAAAAATCAAAATTTTTCTAAATATAGAAAGTCAGAAAATAGCATATTTTGCCATGTATAATGCTCACACACTTTTTTGTCCCAAACTTGTTTTCTACAGTTATGCTTTTAATGCATAAGCATAAATAAAAGAATTAAAAACATTTATATAGATACAGAATTAGTACTACCAATGTATAATGCACAACCTTACTTTTCCTCAAAAATTTGGGCAAAAAACTGCACATTACACATGGCAGAATATGGTAAATACCATTATAATAAAAATCAAAAATACAATCCCCAAAGTTAAATCTAACAAGAGTACAGCAGAATGTACACAAAGTAAAATCTTAAAATCATGGAAATAAAAACAGGTTTAAATAAATGGAAAGATACATGTCTTATTCTTGGATAGGAAACTTTACTGTGAATATGTTGATTTTTCCTAAAGTTTTTCTTGAAAGTCAGTATTATAATTGTTTAATTTTAATTTTTTTAAGAATTTGACAAAATAAGGGGAAGGGAGGAGGGGAGGGGAGAGGATGCAAATAACTGTAATTGAACAAAAGTAAAATAAAATTAAAAAAATAAAATAAAATATATTTTTAATGAAAAAAAAAAAAGAATTTGACAAAATAAAACTTGGAACTTTTGACCCTCCAGAAAGTGAGGTGATAAACTGCTATATAAAGACTTTGAGGAAAAACAAAGAGTGGGGGTGGGCAGACCACAGTTTAAAATGTACAGTAATACTAATGGATCAGCAGTGGAGCAGCAAAAATAATCTTCATAATATGGAAAGAAAGGGCAGCAGCAAGCCAAAGTACAAAGTGGTCCATTCATGTAGGACAAGACAGAGCCCACCAACGGTGATCAGACAAAGAATAAAAACAAGGCGAAACAGGCCCTGAATGGCGTAGCTCAGTGGGTGGAGCGTGGGCTGCGAACCAAAGGGTTGCTGGTTCGATTCCCAGTCAGGGCACATACCTGGGTTTACAGGCCAGGTCCCCAGTGGGAGCCACATGAAAGGCAACCACACACTGATGTTTCTCTCTCCCTTTTTCTCCCTCCCTTCCCCTCTCTAAAAATAAATAAATAAAACCTTTAAAAAAACAAGGTGAAACAAATGCTAGCTTGCCATGTCAATAAAATTACTGGATATGAAAAAAATAGAGTTTTACAAAAGGGCATTAAGGTCCTTCTAGAAAATTAAACATGAAAACAGGAGAATTCTGAAAAAGAAAAATTAGGAAACAACATGTGACCAGATACTAAAACAGCATACAGCCACAGTAGTCCAAACATTATACAACAGGACTAGGTATACACAGAACAGAACACAATATATAAAGGCAGGCACTAATGAGGAAATACAGTTTATGATAAAGATCACATTTCAAACCAATAGAGAAAAGATGGACTAAATAATATTATGCAGTTGGCTTAATTTTCTGGCTGTTTAGGAAAAAAGTTAAGCCAGATCAATATCTCACTCCTTTCACCAAAATAGATTACAAGGGATGAAAAAATTTAAACAAAATAAAACAAAGGTAAAAATGTATTATGATCTCAGCATAGGCGACAGATCTTTCCAAGCAGAATATAAAACCCAAAAGCCATAAAAAAATTATGAATATAACTGCATAATGTTAAAAACTTCTCTATAGCCAGTCTTTTTAAAGTACTAACATTTTTCCAAAAGCAGAGTAGGATAAAATATTTACAACAAGAGATAATTTTCTTATTTTATAAACACTATATACAATAGGTTAAGAAAAGGAATAGTCTGATGGAAAATAAATTAAATGTGTAACAGACATAGAAAAGATGCTATGTCTTACTTATAATTTTTAAAGTGAAAATCAAAATATTGAGATGCCATTTATCTCTTATCAGACTGACAAGATTTTTTTTTTAAGTTTGATAATACTCAGCATCAAGAAGGATCTGGAGACAAAAGCACATAAGATAATATAAATGAGTGTGTAAGTTGGTACAATATTTTTGAGGATAATAGTCAAAACCTCTCAAATACCACAATTCTACTGATAGGTATTTATTCTATGTATGTAATCAAAAAAGCACACTTAGATTCATCATATTAATAGACTGAAAAAGAAAAAAAACATTTAATCATCTTAGTAGATGTGGAAAAAACACTTGACAAAATTCAACATTTATGCAGGATTAAAAAAAAAAGGCTCAGCAAACTAGGAATAGAACGGTACTTCTTCAATCTAGGAAAAACCTCGAGTTAACATATGTGATTGTGAAAAACTGAATGCTTTCACCTGAAGACCAGGGGCAGGGCAAGGATGTCCGCTCTCTCCACTTGTATTCAACATTGTGGTGGGGCCAGTGTAATAAGGCAAGAAAAAGAAGTTAAAAGCATCCAGACTGGAAATTGGAAATAAATAAATAAAATGGACTTTATTAGCAGATAATATATTGAATAGTTATCAATATAAAAAATGTGATGGAATTTACAAAAAAAGCTAGTAGAATTAGTAAGTGAGCTCATCAAAATTATAGGATACAAGGTCAGTATTTTAAAATCAGTCAATTTCTATATACTAAAAAGGAAAATCTTCTCAATAAAGTGCCGAAACAAGTGTGTAGCCACATATAGAAAGAAAAAAAGAACCTATACCCTCTCAAAGTTAAAAAAAAAAGTTGTAGTCCTTTCTTAAAAAATTAGTAAGAATTAAAAAAAGAGAATCTCTCTACCCCTACCTCATTATACATATAAGAATTAGCTTGAAACTTATCATACAACAAATGTAAGAATTAAACTTCTAGTAGACAGATATACAAGCATGTTCACTGTTGCATTGTCTCTAACAGAAAGTTACATATAACCTAGAGGTCCATCATTACAGAGAAATGATCTAATAAATCATAATAATTATATAAAAGGAAATACTACCTAGCCACTTAAATGAAAGAAGGTAAGTCCTGTGTCAACTAATATGGAAAGAATGTCAAAATATACAATTAGAGTTTTTAAAAAGTATTGATCAATATGTAAAGAGTATATTTTGTGAAAGTAAAAAGAACATTTGCATTTATAGCCATTTTATGTGTATGTTTATGTGTGTGTATTTCTCTATATATGTGTTTGTCTTACTAAATATCTTTCAGAAGGCTAAAAAAAAAAAAAACTGTTAAACTTTAGGGAAAGGTACCAGGAGTCAGACAGTTTGGAAAAGGGATAAATTAATATAATTTTTTAAATTGTGTACCTTTCTATACTAGTCATTTATTTGCTGGTGCATGTATTACTGTATTTCAAAAGATAAGTAATTTTTAGAAACAAATAAAAGAGCTCCACAGAGGAGATTTTTCTGGCCCAGAAGCATGCTGAAGTCACGGGAGAACAGAAAGCAGGTACAGCAGCAGAAGCCCATCTTGAGAAGAAAAGCAGAGAAGAAAGAAACCAAAAGGCCCAGGATTCAGAGAGAACTGGCCAGTGGGTTCACCATGAATTCTACACCCACGCCCGCTGAGGCCTACCAGCTCTGTTGTCTGTCCTTGAATAGCCATGAAATTACCTACTGCATTCCTCTGAGAAGCCCTGCCCCCCACCCTTCTCACAAGCTGATCCGAGACCCTCGCAGGCTGGTTTTAGTTCCTAACAACCCCAGAAGAGCCTGGCCTGCACCCTTGCTGAATACCCTGCATGACGCCCTGGTGGAAGTGCAGCCTTACCTTGCTGAAAACAAATCAGTCTGAGGCTTGTCAGTCAAGCCTAGCAAGTATGATTTAAATAGAAACTTGTCCAGCAACATTTGATACTTGTAAGAAAATTCACAATGAAGATTTCCATTTCTCATTATGTTATTCATAATTTTTGTCTAACTGTTATAATATGTTCTATATGAATCAGAAATCATAGAAGAGTGCTTTCAGATCTAGAGAAGAGCTTTTAAAAAGAAATGAGAAAGAGAACAGTGAAAATTCAGAGGAAATTTGTAAAAATACTGAATATAATAAAACACCCAGAGATACACAAAATAAGAAAACACACACCACATTCACACAAACAAATTAGAGAATCACTCCAAACTATAACATATAAGAAAGTGCAGGATGCAATGGTAAAGGCTCATAAAGCCCAGGCCCATTTGTAGGAACTGGTTCCTTCAAAAACCAAATCTGTCTCCACACGACTAGATAGAACCCCCTCAAACACAGCTCAAATGTGACATAATCTAGGAGGTCTTTCCTGGTCTTCCCATTAGCGGTGATTTTTCCTTCACGGCGCCACTGTACTGTGTACTCTTTCCTAGCAGTTACCACATTACGTGGTACTGACTGTTCATTCATTAGTCTTTTCTACCAGTGAGGTCCTGGAGAACAAAGGGATGCCCTAGTAATTTTTTCTGCCTCATAGGCAAATACCCATTGCATAATAAGTACTCGGTAAATGTTTATTTAATACAGGATTAAAAATCAGAACTTTAAAAACCAATGAGGTTTTCTTAATTAAAAACAAGTTGTGTTTTCATGAACACAACTTTTCATAAACACTGGGAAAATAAAGAGAAATAAAAGAAAAATATTATAATGCTCATAAAATCCCACCATCCGAACACATCTACTCCTAAATATCATTGCAGACACACATACACACTCATATATGCACACATAAAAATGTATAGCCATGTTTGTTTGTTTGATAGCGGAGAGGATCCAGTTCCTAACCCAATCTCCCTATTGAATTGTTATTTCAAAAGTTTTTTTTTTTTAATCAGTCCTGAAATTCAAGGCACTTAACCCTCATCCGCACTCTCCAAGCATCAGTCACTGCTTTCTGCCTTTACCTTTCCAAAACACTCCCTTCCCTTCGTTTTCCTGAGAGCTGACTGTCCCGGTTCCCTTTCTGCTCCCCACCTCTTGGACCAGTTTCCATTCTCCCATTACCGTGGAAGTTCAAGATGAAGTCCTCTTGCCTTTAGCCCTCTGCTTGTCCTCCAAATGTCTCATCTACACTCAAGGCTTTACCTGTCAGCGTCTTGCTTGGTAGGTGGTATCTTTCCAACTCCATTTCCCTTTCGAGCCTCAGCCCAGGATGGCAAACTGCTTGCCACACATCTCCACTTACGTGTGCCCTTGTCGTCAGACAAAACATGCATTAGACAAAATGGACCGCCTTCGGCTCCTTCAGAACCACTACTCAACCCCCCAATCTGGCAGGGGCACACCATTTTCCCGGTAGCCCAGGTCTCAAAATATTTTCCCACTGCCTCACCTCTCACATTAGTCACTAAGCTGTGTCCCTTTTTTGTTCATTTCTATCCCTCCCTTTCCACTCCAACTGGGGCCACCTCTATGCATCTCAGAAGAATGGCTACAAAAGCCTTTCAACTAGTCTTTTTTCCCCTAGTCTCCTTTTATTACAATTCCTCATGGACCTCACAACCAGATACAACATCCAAAACCATTGATTCTTTCATGTCACTATCCTGCTTAAACATATAACCTGTGATCCCTCCCTATTGCTAAATTAGAGTCTAAATCCTTCACTCAGATATTTAAGACCTCAGCAACCTAAATGCAGCCTTCCATTCCTGTCTTGATAATCTCCTGTCATTTTCCTGTATCCAGTTTATGACAAATTTCAACCAAATCTTCTGCCATTTCCTGAATCGTCCTTGGACGTCTGAACCTCTATAATTTTATCCATGGATTTTGTGCCACCAGGAGTGCTTGTTCCACCATATCCATTCATCAGGGATCCTACCGGCCCTTCAAGAAACAGCTCATGCCTAACCCCTGCACAAATAGGCAGCTCCTGCTCCTCTGAAACTCCACAACGCTCCTAAACGGTGAGCTGCCCTGTGGTGTCGCTCTGTGAATAGACCTCATAAACCTCAACTCTCCAGCTGGCCCAAAGCACCTTAAAGGTAGGGATGATCTAATTCTTATGAGTCCCCTGTGCACTTGCATTAGTTTTCACTCAACAAACATTTGTGAAACAAAACAAGAGGCTGAGTGTAGTTAAATGAGGAGGGCTGAGTCTTGGAGTCTCAAAGCAACAACTTAAACTGACCCTTGAAATAAGTATGTCTTGGGTTAGTGGGGATTGTAGAAAAGACATTCAAGAAGAAAAAAAGTAATGGAGGTATTTGGGGCATTTTCTTTCTTTCTTTTTTCTTTTTTTGTCCCTTTTGGGCACTTTCAACAAGAAAGTCCTTCACTGTGCAGGATGCCCCACACATTGCAGGACTGTGTGGCCCACTAGGTGCTAGTCCTCTTTCCATTGTTAACAACCAAAGACAGCCCCTGGCACTGCTTCCAGGCGAGGATTCACTGAAGGCACGCAGAGGGAGCTTTGGGGAGCGAAGAGGGAACTGATCAGCCCTGACAAGCCCTGCTGGAGTAAAAGAATTACTTCCACCAAGGACGTAAGAAGAACACTCAACACCATCTTTCAGCTTCTCGTGCTGCTGTGAAGGAAATAAAGCCGCTTCTGTTCCCTTCCAATGGCTTCACTCCTTCACTGGTCTCCACACTGAGAAGCAGTGACAAATAAGATGAATCACATGTTCTCTAGTCTGGGTTCGAATTCTAGCTCTTACACTCAATAGCTGTGTCTGCAAGGGGAGAATTGCTTAAACTTCTGGGCCTGTTTCCTCATCCACAAAATGGAGATCGTGAAAAGCATTCACCTTCCCAGTATTGTGTGGTAGTCTCAGCCATTAGTAAGCACAAAACACAGAGTTATTAATACATCCTGGAAAAATCCACTAGCTAGAAAAGAGAGGAATATTACCACTAAATACCCTCTCAGTAACCCATAAAACCTCATCTATTGTAGGGGATATTTACTGAGTAAATACTGGATATGTGATACCTCCATGAGACAAGAACTACTACTATTTTACATACAGGGAAACTGATGCATTGAAAGGTTACGTTAAGCTGGGAGCCAGGATTTAAATCTTGTTTATTCTGTGCTGCCTCATTGATTCAACAAATATTTAATGAGCCTCTGCTAAGTGTCTGGCATTTTTCTTGGTGCTGAGGATATAGCAATGATCAAAACAGACCAAAACTACCCGTCCATGGAGCTTATATTCTAGTGTGACAGAGAGACAATCAATAAAATAAGGAAGTACAATATGTATGTGAAGAAGCCAGTGTGGCTACACAGGAATAAGCAAGAAAAGGTGGGGTCGGACAGATACACAGTGGGGGAAGTGCAAATAAATCACACAGGTCTCTATCAGCCCTTCGGAGGTAAGGACCTGACTCTTACTTAGACTGAGATAGAAAGCCTTTGGAGGGATCTGGGTAGGAGGGAACTGATCTGACTGATGTTTTAACAGGTTACGCCTGTGGCTGCAGGGAGAGTAGGCTGAAGTAGATGTCATTTAGAGACTGCTAAAAAATAGCCAGTCATTAGCACACACACACACAAAAAAAGAGCAAGCTTTCCTCAGTTCTAGCAGGTATAGATTATTTTTTTATTTTTCAGAGTAAAGTGCTTAGGAAGTCTCTTTCCAGTTCTGCTTAAGCTTAGCCAGACATTCCACAAAATGCATGTTAAGCACCTACTCTGAGCAAGTCATTGAAAGAGTTTAAAATTGATGAGTCAGTCCTGACCTAAGTGGATATACAGTTCAGTACATAAAAGGATGTGACTTGAACATGAGTTACTATAGGAAAATAAGAAAGTCTTATAGTCTGTATAAGTATATAGACTATAGACTGTAGACTATACACTACATATTTACTTGTAACTATACAGCAAAATAGAGAGTGACAAATGTCCCATAGGAGGGAGATAGTTCATCCAGCCAGGAGGATGTGGGGGTGGCATTTCACTTGGGCCTCAAAGAGAAAGCTGGAGCTGGACACACAGAGATAAGCAGAAGGCTTGCCAAGCAGAGGGAACAGATGGAGAGACTGGAAAATAGAGGAATCGGCATGGGAACCATGGTTGGGAGAATTTGGGGAGGCCCAGCAAATCTCATAAAAATCTCCATCTACTTATTTAAAATGCAGATTCTGGGCCCACTAACCAGCAATTCTGAGTTGCTAGCAGGTGGAGGTATCTACATTTTTATAAAGGACCCTCAAGTAATTCTCACTCAGCTCCACTTCTACTCCATATCAGTGAAAAACACTGAGAAATGAGTTAAAACCACCCATGTCATGTTGACTAGTGTAGCTCACTTGGTTGGGTGTCATCCCATAAAGCAAATAGTCACCGGTTCGATTCCCTGTCTGGGCACATGCCTGGGTGGCAGGTTTGGTAGTGGTCAGGGCATGTGCAAGAGACAACCAATTGATATTTTTCTCAGATTGATGTTTCTTCCTCTCTTTCTCTCTCCCTTCCCCTTTCTCTAAAAATAAATAAACAAAATCTTAAAAACCCCACCTCATGTGGAATAGTTTCCTCTATTATTCTCACTCAGTATTCCTGTTTATTTCCTCTACAACACTAAATGCTATAAATACTACTTGTGTATCTATTTGTTTAGTTCCTATTATTTCCCTCCACAGTGTATAAGCTCCATTAAATTAGGAACATATAGCAAATACCCAATAAATACTGGCTGAACGTTGAAAGGTAGTCCTGGGACTGAATCTTGGAGGTCTTGAATACCCTGCTAAGTGTTTGAACATTCTTGTATAGACAAATCATTTAACTTCTCTGGGCCACAGTTATATTTTCTGTAAAATATGGATAATAGTATCTTTTCTATGGGGTTGGTTCTATGAATTGATTGAGATAACATGTAAATACATGTAAACTTCTTAGATCTATTTCTAGTTCACAGAAAATACTCACTGAATAGTTGTATTAGCATCATTCAGTGGGAAGTTACGCGAGTTTCTGAACACAACAGTGACCTAATGGTCAGTTCAGGAGAATTAACCTGGCAGGAGCATGTAAGGATATATAAAAGGAGGTAACTCTAGGAAGATGACCCAGGAGGCTATTGTGGATTTTGGTTAGAGTTATGAGGGCTTGAACTAAGAGTCTCAGGAAGAGAGACAGGGGTATCTGGGAAAAGATTAATAGTAGTGGAATCAGCAGATCTGGGGCAAAACATAGGCTGTAGAAATGAAAAGAAAAAGCAGAATACAAAAATAGCTAATATTTTTGAGCCTGGCTGGCAAGATACTGTTGACAGAAATGGGCAACCCTGGAGGAGGAGCCTTGGGGAGGGACTCTGAGTTCCAAATGAGACCTGATGATTTGAAGATTGAGAAACAAGGAGCAGAACCGGCGCCCAGGAGAGAGATCGTGCTGAGCGTACTGGTCATGTCTACCCATGACCCTGGTCGGGTTCCCAAGGCAGAGGTGGGTGTGGAAGAGAGGGGAAAGGACAGAATCTCACACAATCTATACACTTAGAAGGGCTGTGGGGCGTGGAAGGGAGCCAGAGGAGGTGTAAACAGAGAGGTAGGGAGAGGACAGAGAGCAGAAAGGGGAGAGAGAGTTTCAAGAAGAAACAAAACTAATACTAAGCTAAATGCCTCAGAGCAGGTGAGGAGGAGAAGAGGGTTAAGGAAAGGTCTGGAATTTTGGTTAGGAGGGCAGTTACATTCTGAGGAGGCTCCAAGTGAGAGGGGGAGAAAATGGCCAGGATTTATACTGTGAGCTAGAAGGAAGGTTCCTATATGGCACCTGGGTGTCATGGTTAGAACTGTCCACAGAACCGTACCTTGGGGGACAGCTGGGCCCAGCATGTGGTCAGTCAGCCTGGAGAATGATTCTGAACTGCAGGGCCCCCTGTGCTCACAGAGACGGCAGGGAAGAATAATGGATATGTGGCACTTTTTAAAAAGACTTACAGAAAAATCAGACAAAAGCCATAGTTTTCATGGGCTGGTGAAAAGCCATTTGTCACTTTGGCCTCTAACTTCTGCAATATAGCTCCTATAGATTTAAAACAAAGTCTCATTTAACTGTCTAAAAATACATTTTCATTCATGAAAGTGACCATACTTTACAAAAACCATGAGTAACTGAAAAAGCATTAATAAATGGAATATATTCTGTAAAATCTTTGCTTTTATCTAGAGAAAAAATTCCTTTCTTCTGTGTGAAATCTTATGTTCCAAGATTAAAGTCACTGCTATGGACTAAATGAGTGTGCCCCACCCCCAAATTCGTACATTAAGTTGAAGCCCTAATCCCCAATGTGATGGTTTTTGAGGTGGGCCCTTTGGGAGGTAATTAGGTCATACCGGTGAAGCCTTCACGATGGGATTAGTGCTCTTACAAGAAAATACACCGGAGAGATATTGACTCTCTTCCTGCCATGTGAAGACACAGCAAACTAGGAAGGGGGCTCGCAACAGAACCTGACCATGCTGGTACCTTGATCTTGAACATCTCAGCCTCCAGAACTGTAAGAAATAAGTTTCTGTCATTTAAGTCACCCAGTCTATGACTCTGTTATAGTAGCCTAACCAACTAGATAGGCACCAAGCTATATCACAGATCAAAACACAAAATTATATGATTTAGTCATTAAAGGCTATAAATGAGTAAGAAGGAAATCTTTCAAATTTATGATTTTTATTCTAACAAGTTCCAAATTACTTCACAAATATGGAACTAATTAATTAGCACTCCTATGGACAATCAATAAGCCCTGTCAGCTCTGCCGTAAAAATGCATTCCTGTCAAACTCTACTACAAGCTACAGGAATCAAAAGAGTGTGGTACTGGCAGAAAAAACACACAGATCAATGAAACCGAACTGAGAGCCTAGAAATAATCCCA
Source organism: Micronycteris hirsuta (assembly GCA_004026765.1). Classification (NCBI taxonomy): domain Eukaryota; kingdom Metazoa; phylum Chordata; class Mammalia; order Chiroptera; family Phyllostomidae; genus Micronycteris; species Micronycteris hirsuta. The sequence goes on along the minus strand of PVJI01004647.1, from coordinate 50,909 downwards.
CACATATACAAACAACTAATTTATGACAATGGAGCCAAAAACATACAATGGAAAAAGAAAAGTCTCTTTAACAATGCTGGGGAAACTAAACAGCCACATGCAAAAGAATGAAATTATACCACTAACTCAACACACACAGTAAAAAAAATTACTCAGAATGGATTAAAGACCTGAACGTAAGACTTGAAACCACAAAATACATAGATGAAAACATAGGTGCTAAGCTTCTGGACATAAGTCTTAGCAATATTTTTGTGGATCTAAATCCAACACCAAGGGAAATAAGGACAAAAATAAACACATGGGACGGCATCAAACTAAAAGGCTTCTGTACAGCAAAGGGAACCATCCACAAAATCAAAATGCAACCAACCAAGTGGGAGAAGATATTTGCAAATGATATTTCCAATAAGGGGTTAATATCCAAAATATATAAAGAGCTTACACAACTCACCACCACCAACAACAAAAAAATCCCAAACAACTCAATTAAAACATGGTCAGAGGATGTGAATAGACATTTTCCATGGAAGGTATACGGATGGCCAACAGGCATATGAAAAGATGTTCAACATCACTAACCACCAGGGAAGTACAAGTCAAAACCACAGTGAGATGTCTCCTCATACCTGCAGCATAGCTGTTATTAAAAGACAACAAATAACAAGTGTTGGAGAGGATGTGGAGAGAAGGGAGCCCTTGTGCACTGGTGGCAGGACTGTAAATTGGTGCGGCCACTATAGAAAACAGTACGGAGTTTCTTCAAAAAAATTAAGACTAGAACACCCATATGATCCAGCAATTCCACTTCTGAGTGTCTACCTGAAGGACATAAAAACACTAATTCTAAAAGATATATGTACCCCTATGGTTGTTCATCACATCAGTACTTATAATAACCAAGCTATGGAACAACCTAAGTGTCCATGGAAAAATGAATGGACAGAGAAGAGGTGATACACACACACACAATGGAACATTACTCAGCGATTAAAAAATGAAATCTGGTCATATGCAACAACATGACTATGGATAGAAGATGTTATGCTAAGTGAAATAAGTCAGACAGAAAAGGACAAAAACCATACATTTTCACTTATATGTGGATTATAAATCAAAAAAAGAAAGAAATGGACAAACAAAACAAAAACAGACTCATAGATACAGACAACAGATTGGTGGTTACCGGGGAAGAGGGTGGGGGGAGGGTGAAACAGGTAAAAGGGGTCGAATATATGGCGATGAATGGAACTAGGGTGCCCAGCCTGAGGCCTGTGGGCGGCATGAGGCCCAGGCTGGCTACAAATGCAGCCCAACACAAAATCATAAATTTACTTAAAACATTTTTTTTGCTCATCAGTTTTTGTCAGTGTTTGTGTACTTAATGTGTGGCCCAAGATGGCTCTTCTTCCAGTGTGGCCCAGAGACACCAAAAGGCTGGACACCCCTGTATGCAGATATCAAATTGCAATGTACATTTTAAACTTATACAGTGTAATTAACCAATGTTACCTCAATTTTGTTTAAAAAGTTTAGGAAATAAAAGGTCCTGTCCTGGTAGCTCAGTTGGTTAGAGCATCATCCCAGTACGCTCAGGGTTCAGGTTTGATCTCTGGTCAGGGCACATACAAAAATCAATCAATGAATGCATAAATAAATGGAACGAGAAAGTTATGTTTCTCCCTCTTCCTCCCTCCCTCCTTCCCTCTTTCTAAAATCAATAAATTTTTCTAAAAGTTTCAGAAATAGATAGCGATGATGGTTATATAACACTGTGAGTGTAATTGATGTAACTGAATTGTACCCTTTAAATGGCTAAAATGGCAACTTTTATGCTACATATATTTTACCACAATTTTAAAAATTAATAATCTATTATAACAAAACCTACTGAGTTATTCACTTCCAATGGGCAAAGTGTACATGTGAATTACATCTCAATAAAGCTGCTTAAAAATAAGTAAAAATTGCCTGGCTGGTGTAGGTCAGTGGATTGAGCATGGGCTGGGAACCAAAGGGTCCCGGTTCAATTCCCAGTCGGGGCACATGCCTGGGTTGCAGGCCAGGTCCCCATGAGGGCCATGTGAGAGGCAACCATACATTGCTGTTTCTCTCCCTCTCTTTCTCCCTCCCTTCCCCTCTCTCTAAAAATAAATAAAAATAAAATCTTTAAAAAAAAAAAAGTAAAAATTTTTCAACTAAAAAATTTTCAAATAATAAAAATACATTCTTGAATCCAGATACCTGCCAAACCACCACCCCACCTGCCACCATTAGAAGGACCCCTCACCCCTCACCAGGCACTTCCATCTGGGACCACATGCAGCCCTGCCACCTCCTCCAGGTATGCACACCACGCATCTGCCACCCACACCAGAGCCATGGCCACCCTGCCTGGCACTTACTTTCCTTCTTGCCCCCTGCCCCTTACAGTCTATTCTCCTGCTGCTACAAGAAGAATCTTTTTAAAACCTATTTGTTTGCTTTCCAACTGTTGGGTCTTACCTTAGACTTCTGTTTGGCGGAAGGTCTTTGGGGCAAAGGAAGAGGGAGTGGCACTACAAGATCCCCTCCAGGAGTGAGGCGAGGCAGACAGGAAGTGGCCACCATCCTAACCGGAAGGTCTCGCTTCTGCATGCATGTAGAGAAGGGACCCAAGGGGCAGCCAGGCTGATTCTAGAGCATGAGAAACAAGTATTTCTTCTCGTGGCGGGTGGGAAATACATTGAACTAGAAACCAGGAAACCTGCTCTGGAGGGGCAGGCTTGTATTTCTGCGACTCTGGCAAATCTCTAAAGTCTTGTCAACACTTAGTGCCTCAGTTTCCTCATCTGAAAAAAGGATGGTCGCATTAATCACTATTTCTCAAAGTTTGCTCCAAGCACCACTCAGTGTACCTGTTCCAACACAGAGGTGCTGACATTGAATGTCCAGGTGAGAGCCTGGGAACTGGCATTTGACAGCATGCCCTGGGCAAAAGATCTCTAGATTTTATCTCTAAGTTCCCTTTCTAGCATTCTATGAATTTTAAACTTTAAACCTATACAAATACAGGATAAAAAAAAAGAATGGTGCCATAATTGAACTTATCTAATATTCAGATTGCCATGCTGCCAAATGGCAAATCAGTCACGAAGCTGCAGTGGCTGAGGAACAATACAGGCCCACAGCTATGACAAATGATTAACTAAATGATCAGATTTTTCACTTCCTCACCAAAGCATGGGGAAATTTATCTTAGCTTTAGCTGCCTTAAGCCTCTCTGAGTGAAAAATATTAAAAATAGCTGCAAATTACTGATGACTAATGCCCTTCAATTTGGCCTCAAGCTGAGAAATTCTGTGCAGAAATGAAGTGGTTTATAATCCCACAGGTCCATTCTATTATAAACTGCAGGTGGCAAATCGAGTGGCTATAAACTATGCTCTGTGTGTGTGTGTGTGTGTGTGAGAGAGAGAGAGAGAGAGAGAGAGAGAGAGAAATAATGCTCAGGGAGGGCATTTCTGCGCTCCTTTAATGGGAATTTAACAGGCCAAGCAAAAGACAGATGCTAGCGGTGAGGACCCTGGCATCTGTCTGGGTGGTGCTGACAAGGGCCTGAGGCTAGAGTGGCTGTCACCCTCTTCAACTGCCGACCAACCAGGGCAGCTGCCCCTGTCCTTTGCAGGAAAGCAATCTGGAGCAAGCACAGAAGAAAGCTGGAAGGAAAATAACTGCAGCTCACATCAAGACCTATTTTCTGGATCAGGCTCATCTGAGATTGGATTCGCATTCCTTCAAAACAAAACAGCAGAACACTTCAGCCCAGAAAATGGTGTCTGAGGAATGGATGGATCAGAATGTATGATCACCAGAGACTTCCTTCCAACCCAGGTTCCAAGTGGTGTTATAGCCCCAGATAGCTGATGTGGGAGGGGCTTATAAATCTACCAAATACTTGGTGACTTTGCCTCACTGCTAGCCAAGATTAACCTGATGGTAATGGGTACTGAACCTGATCTGTTTAGTGTCTCCTAGCAGAATCAAAACCATTGTCCCAGGCCCATGTGCACATCATGTAATATTTCTGATTTTATATTTGCCCCACTTTAGGTTGCATTGCTCCTTCCAGACATTACACAAGCAAACTGATCATTTATTTCTGAGTCAAGGGCTCAGTCAAGTCCAGTAGTTAAGTTCACTTTCCTGAGCTGCAGATGCACACAGGGGACATGCCATGAGTTTCTGATCTGCATTCCTGAGGACAGGAAAGCAACTGTTCGACAGCATTCAGCAGCATGTCCTGGGCTGTGTGCAGAGTGCCATACTAAGGGGACAGAGGGAGAGCTGGGAACAGCAAGGCAGGTCTGCCTTCCTGCAGCAAACTCCTTTTATGGCCATCAAGGTGGCACACAGGCCCTTGTGAAATAAGCTGAAGACTGCAAAGTAGCAGGTGGCAAAAGCCAAATAACCTTGAATTGTCTGCATCCATAAATACTGAGGAAGAGCCCATTCAACCCAGGACTAAGACTCCAGTGAGAATGCCTCCTGGAGCAGGTAAATTTAAGTATGGATTTGAAGGAAGAAGTGAAAAGGATTAGTGTAGATGAGGCAGGGAGGAAATGCATAGCCACGAAACAGCACTCAGATAATGCAGATAGAAGAGTGTGGTTTAGAGAATAAAGATAGTACCTCTGCTGGTGAATGCAGACTTTTATGTTTCCATTTACTGTGATAAGAATCTTAAGACTAGCAATAATCTGTTCTATGTTCTTATATCCCCCCACAGTATTTGTACATAAGAGATACTCACATTATAGCTGGCATAATTATAGCATCCCAGACTTCGAGTGAACTTATTGACTATCCCATCTATTTGCTGAATGAATGACAGTATATGAAAAAGATCTGGTTCCAGTAGAAAGACCACAGACATAATCAAAAGATGAAGTCGAATCAATACACAAGAGGAGTTAGTTCATAGCAGAAGTTTCAGGAAGGCTGGAGGGTTAAAATGACCCCAGAGGTCATAGGGAGCCACACCAGGTTCTTAAACAGTGGAGTGAAATTGGAAATTTTCTTTGAGAAGGATTGTCCTGGCAGTTTTGCACAGAGAAGAGCTGAACAGGACGGCTAGCAGGATGTAGTCTTGAAGGTCATTGACGGCCTACTCCGGCCTCAGCAAAGGAGGACTGCCTAGAACACTTTTACCAGGGCTTTGTCCCTGGTCCTTCTAAATGATAGAGTCCCAGCAATTTATCCTACTTTCCTTCTCCACCTCACCATCCCCTACCTCAATTCTGACAGTATTTATTTGCTCAAAATGGACCATCTGAAGGAAGGGACATGGTCCTGCAAACAGCCGAGGGCCTGCTCTACTTCAAATACACAGTTCCACCTACGGGATGAGTTATAATGCATTCCCAATGTGAGTACAGTAGCAACAGACTGACATCCATTCGCATAATTTCTCTTCTGTAGCAGGCTTCAGAAATAACAACGGGCAAACAAGATAGAATCTGTTCATTTTAAGTGTGCTTGAGCTGCTATCTTTAATGGAGGTAACTACTAAAGCAGCATGAAGATTTTAAATCCACAAATGAGGTAGAGTATCATTTGTTCTCTCCAAGAAGAGCTATGGCAAAATGGACAATTTGTGTTACTATAGAATCACTACTGATTCTGGGATGTCCAATTGTTCTGGGATATACTGAGAAGGTTGGAAGGTAGTTTGTTTAGAAAGTTAATCTAAGCATGGCAGGTAAAAAATGGTATCAAGAATAAAAATATATAATAATGGTATCACAATAATAATTGTGGTATCAGTGATAATATGGCATCACATAAGATACACACACACATCAAGCCAGCAATGACTCAAGAACCCAGAAGTCAAAGAATGTCATACAGGACTTGTGCTGACATCCCTACATGGTCAGCAACACAAAGACAGGGGCCATGTCAAAAGGTCACAACCCCCAGGCCTAATGTTGAAAGGAATGCGTCCTGGCTGATGTAGCTCAGTGGATTGAGCGCGGGCTGGGAACCAAAGGGTCCCGGTTCGATTCCAGTCAGGGTACATGCCTAGGTTGCAGGCCAGGTCCCTGTGAGGGCTATGTGAGAGACAACCATACATTGCTGTTTCTCTCCCTCTCTGTCTCCCTCCCTTCCCCTCTCTCTAAAAATAAATAAAAATAAAATTAAAATTAAAAAAAAAGGAAGGAATGACTGACTGGATGGATAGATGAATGGATGAATGAATGAATGAAATTTCTTTATGTAACAAAGGCAATTAATATATCTAAGAAATTTATACATAATATTCATTTTTCCAAAGAGCTAGAAATAGTAAAAATTTTATCATATTCATTCTCAAGCATGTATGCCCACATCTATGTACAAGTTAACACACACACCTCAAGCACAAAAACCTTCGGAAGGTAAGCACATCAAGAAGAAAGATTTTAATTTAAAAATTTTTTACGACAGCAGAAACACTTCAAAACTATTAAAGGATTTTATAACTTTTTTAAATGAAGTACTGCAGGTTAGCCTTTTATCTTGTTTTTATTGTTGTTCAATTACAGTTGTCAGTGCTTACCCCCCACCACTCCCCCCTCCCAACCTGGCAGCACAGGCCAGCCTTTCAGTGGCCTCTGTCCACTTGCGGAGCGCCGGCCATGCTCTGCGCTTGGTGGCTGAAGAATTGCAAGGAAGGAAAAAAAGAGCTAATTTTGGGGTTTCTTCCCCCAGGATAATTTTTGCAAAGAACATCCTATTAAGTTTTACTCTAAACAGATGTATTTTTAGTAAGACCAAATAATCCATTTTCTGCTCTATTTTAATACCCACATTCCTTTTCATGAGTTTTATCCCTCAATTCCAAATGACATTCTAAGTCAAATGAGAACTTAACCAAAGGCATCAGCTGGTACTTTTTCAAAAAGCAGTTCTTAATGGTAAAAGGAGATAGAATCTCTGGATATCAAGTCTGTCCTGAATGGAGCAGCCACTGAAAAACAGGGCAAACAACGTGTTCCGTTTGAGATTTTAAAAATGTGGGGGTTGCATTGACTGGTGTGGCTCAGTGGGTTGGGCACTGTCCCCCAAACCAGAAGATTGCCTGTTCTTGGTCAGGGTACCCACCTGGGTTGCAGTCCAGCTCCCTGTCTGGGGGCGTGTGAGAAGCAACCAATTTGATGTTTCTTTCTCACATTGATGTTTCTCTTCCTCTCTTTCTCCATCCTTCCCCTCACTCCAAAAATAAATAAATAAAATCTAAAAAAAATAGGGGCTTGGAGTTCACCTGCTTTATGGCACACAAACACACACGCATTGGGCACGCAGAGCTCCCCTGTGTCGGAAAGGATGTGAGAGGGAGAAGGCCTGAGGGAGAGAGACAAAGACTGAGCTCGTCGTCGGTGCTGGTGTGGGTCATGGTCCTAGGGGAGGCCTTGGGGGCTGTTCCTAAACTTCTTCAACTCTGTCTTTGTAAAGGACCTTCACTGTGAATTCTGTGGAGTTACTATGATATTGCCATATTATTGCCCCAACCATATTTTGGATAACACCATGTTGAAATTTTTTGGTATTAGTATGTTTAATTTAGTCCTTCTCACATACCATCTAATCAAAGCATAGTTGGATTCATTCTGTCCCCATCTGGTGGTGCCATGGTGTGACAGGTGCTGGTAACATAGAGCAGAGTCCTTATGCTCATGCGAGTCACAGAGGAGAAATACCAGGTGCCACTGGAGCCCAGCACAAACAGGGCTAACCCAGCCTGGGGTCGTTCTCGGACTTGGTTGTACATTGGAATCTCCCGGTGAGATTTTAAAACACTGATTTCTGGCTCCAAGCCTAGAGATTCTGATTGAATTGTTCTGGAATGTGGCTCTCAACACTAGCAGTTTTAAAACTTCCCAGGAGAGTCCAATGTGCAGGAAAGGTTGAGAATCATAGTGGAGTGCAGTGGTTCTCAAATGTTAGGGCGCATTAGACTACCTACAGGGCTTGTAGAACACGTGTTTCCAGTCCGCAAACCCAGAGTGTCAGACATTGGTTGTGGGGAAGAGCCCCAGAATGTGCATTTCTTTTCTTATTTTTTTGAAGAAAATCTTATTTTTTTTTACTTTTTAAAAATTTGATCTTTATTGTATTTTTTATTACCATTTAGTCCCCGTATACTCCCCTCCTCATAGCAATTGCCACACTGCTGTCCATGTCCATGAGTCCTTTTTCCTTTTTGCTCAGTCCCTCCACTCCCTAACCTCCCCCCACCAACTAGCTGTCATTTGTTCTCCATCTATGAGTCTGTCTCTGTTTTTCTTGTTTTTCTTCCTAGTTTGTTCATTGGATTCCAAATATGAGTGAAATCATATGGTATTTGTCTTTCTCTGACTGGCTTATTTCACTTAGAATAATGTTTTCCAGGTCCATACATACTGTTGCCAAGGATAAAATTTTCTTCTTTTTTATGGCCAAGTAGTATTCCATTGTGTAAAGGTCCCATAGTTGTTTTATCCACTCATCTTTTAATGGACACTTGGGCTGCTTCCATATCTTGGCAATTGTAAATAATGTTGCACTGAACATCGGAGTGCTTATGTTCTTTCAATTTAGTGTTTTGGATTCCTTCATATATTCCCAGAGTGGGATCACTGGGTAAAAAGGCAGATCCATTTTTAACTTTTTGAGGTATCTCCATACTGCTTTCCACAGTGGCTGCGCCAATCTCCATTCCCACCAACAGTGCAAAAACATTCCCCTTTTTCCATATCCTCTACAGCACATTGTTGATTTATTGATGATAGCCATTCTGACAGGTATGAGGTGATACCTCATTGTGGTTTTAATTTGCATTTCTCTGATGATTCGTGACATTGAGCGTCTTTTCACACGGCTATCGGCCATCCGTATGACCTCTTTGGAGAAGTGTCTATTCAGGTCCTTTGCCCATTTTTTAATTGGGTTGTTGTTCTTTTGGTGTTGAGATGTGCAAGTACTTCATAAATTTGGGATATGAACCACTTATCAGTTGTATTGGTGTGTATGTTCTCCCATTCTGTGGGTTGTCTTTTTACTTCATTGATGATTTCCTTTGCTGCGCAAAAACTTTTTAGTCTGATGTAGTTCCATTAGTTTATTTTTTCTTTTGTTTCCTTTGCCTGGGGAAATATATCTGATAAAAGATTGCTATAAGCAATGTCTGAAATTTTGCTGCCTATGTTTTCTTCTAAGATTTTTATGGTTTGGGGTTTAACATTTAAGTAATCACTTTTGAATTTATTCTTGTGTGTGATGTAAGAAGGTGGTCTAATTTCATTTTTCTGCACATATCTCTCCAATTCCCCAACACCATTTATTGAACAAACTATCTTTACCCCATTGTATGTGCTTCCTCCCTCTGTTGAATATTAATTGGCTGTAAAGGTATGGGATTATTTCTGGGCTATTTTGTTCCGTTGATGTATGTGTCTGTTTTTATCCCAGTACCATGCTGTTTTGATAACTATGGCCTTATACCATAGTCTGACATTCCTCCAACTTTGTTCTTCTTTCTCAGGATCACTGTTTCTATGCAGGGCCTTTTGTGGTTTCATATAAATCTTTGAAATATTTGTTCTAGTTTTGTGAAATACATCATTGGAATCTTGATAGGAATTGTGTTGAATCTATAGATTGCTTTGGGTAGTATGGACACTTCAATGATGTTAAATGTTCCTATCCATGAACATGGTATGTGCTTCCAGTTGTATCTTTCTAAATTTCATCCTTCAGCATCTTATAATTTTCTGTGTACAGGTCTTTTACATCCTTGGTTAATTCCCAGGTATTTTATTCTTTTGGAGCAATTTGTGAATGGGATTGTTTTCTTATTTTCCCTTTCTGTTAGATCATTATTGGCATATAAAAATGCAACTGACTTCTGGATATTAATTTTGTACACTGCTACTTTGCTGAATTCACTTATCAGTTCTAGTAGCTTGTTGGTAGAATCTTTGGGGTTCTCTACAGCATCATGTCATCTGCAAATAAAGACAGTTTTACTTCTTTCTTTCCAATTTGGATGCCGCTGATTTCTTCTTTTCTGATAGCTGTGGCTAGGATTTCCAATATTATGTTGAATCAGAAAGGTGAAAGTGGACATACCTGTCTTGTTCCCAATCTTAAGGGGAACACTTGTAGTTTTTGCCAGTATGAGACTGATGGTGGGTTTGTCATATATGGCCATTATTATGTTTAGATATGTCCCCTCTATTCCCACTTTGCTGAGAGTTTTGATCACAAATGGGTGCTGGATTTTATCAAAAACTTTTTCTGCATCTATTGATATGATCACATAGTTTTTATCCTTCATTTTGTTTATGTGGTGAATCACATTTATTGATTTGCAAATGTACCAACCTTGTATTCCTGGAATAAATCCCACTTGATCATGGTGTATGATCTTTTTGATGCATTGCTGTGTTCAGTTGCTAATACTTTGTCGAGGATTTTAGCATCTATGTTCATCAGGGATATTGTCCTATAATTTTCTCTTTGTAGTGTCTTTATCTGGCTTTGGAATTAGGATAATGCTGGCCCCGTAAAATGAGTTTGGGAGCCTTCTCTTCTCTTGAATTTTATTGAATTGTTTGAGAAAGAGAGGTGTCAGTTCTTCCCAGAATGTTTGGTAAAATTCACCTGTGAAACCATCCTGTCTATGGTTTTTGTTTGTTGGGAGTTTTTTGATTACTGCTTCTATTTCACTAGGTGTAATCTGTCTGTTCAGATTCTCTGATTCTTTCTGATTTAATTTTGGAAGATGGTATGTTTCTAGGAATTTATCCATTTCATCCAGATTGTACAGTTTGTTGGTATGTAATTGTTCATAATATTTTCTTACAAGCCTTTGTATTTCTTTGGTGTCAGTTGTTATTTCTCTTCTCTTATTTCTGATTTTATTTATTTGAGTCCTTTCTCTTTTTTTCTTGATGAGTATGGTTAAAGGTTTGTCAGTCTTGTTTATCTTTTCAAAGTACCAGCTCTTGTATTCATCAATCTTCTGTATCATTTTTTAAGACTCAATTATGTTTACTTATGCTTCGATCTTTATTATTTCCTTTCTTCTACTCACTTTGGGCTTTGTTTGTTATTCTTTTTCAAGTTTCTTTAAGTATTAAGTTAGAGTGTTTATTTGAGCTCTTCCTTATTTTTTTAAGATTAGCCTATAAAGCTATGAATTTCCCTATTAGGACTGTTTTCCCTCTCTCCCACAGATTTTGGATTGTTGTGTTCTCATTTTCATTTGTTTCCGGCTATCTTTTGATTTCTTCCTTGATCTCATTGAACCATTCATTGTTTAATAACTTGCTATTTAGCTTCTATATCTTTACATGGTTTTCAGTGTTCTTCTTATGATTGATTTCTAGTTTCATAGCATTGTGGTCAGAGAAAATGCTTGATATGATTTCAATCTTCTTAAATTTATTGAGACTTGTTTTGTGTCCTAACATGCAGTCTATCCTGGAAAACATTCCATGTGTACTTGAAAAGTATGTATATTCTGCTGTTTTGGAATGTATATTCTGCTGATATTGTCACAACATTCCATGTGAAATGCTGTGACAATATCAATTAAATCCATTTGATCTAGTGTCATTTAGGGCCACTGTCTCCTAGTTGATTTTCTTTTTTTTTTTTTAAGATTTTTTTATTTTTATGTATTTTTAGAGAGAGGGGAAGGGAGGGAGACAGAGAGGGAGAGAAACAACAATGTGTGGTTGCCTCTCACATGGCCCTCACTGGGGACCTGGCCTGCAACCCAGGCATGTGCCCTGACTGGGAATCGAACCGGGACCCTTTGGTTCCCAGCCCATGCTCAATCCACTGAGCTACACCAGTCAGGGCTCCTTGTTGATTTTCTATGTGGAAGATCTGTACATCGAAGTCAATGGGGTGTTAAAATTTCTGACTTTGACTGTATTTGTGTTGATCTCTCCCTTCATGTCCATCAAGATTTGCTCTACATATTTGGATGCCCCTATGTTGGGTGCACAAATGTTTACTAGGGTTGTATCCTTTCGCTGGATTTTTCCCTTTATCATTATGTAGTGTCCTTCTCTGTCTTTTACTATAGCCTTGGTTTTAAAGTCTATTTTGTCATATATGAGTACTGCTACCCCAGCTTTTTTTTTCTTTTTCATTTGCATGAAATATCTTTTTCAATCCCTTTACTTTTAGTTTGTGTATATCTTTCAATCTGAGGCAGGTCTTTTGGAGACAATATACAAGGGTCTTGTGTTCTTGTCCATTCAGTAACCCTCTGTCTTTTGGTTGGAGCATTTAAGCCATTTACATTTAAGGTAATTATTGATGGATATGTATGTAGTACCATTTTATTGTTAGACTGTTTTCCTCTGTTTTTTCTTCTTTGCCTTTTTCTTCTTCTTCTTAAAGCAAGCCCTTTAACATTTGTTGCAGTACTGGTTTGGTGTTAACAAATTCCTTTAGCTTTTTCTTGTCTGGGAAGCTCCTTATCTCTCCTTCGATTTTAAATGATAGCCTTGTTGGGTAAAGTAGCCTTGGTTGTAGGTCCTTGCTTTTCATCACCTTGAATATTTCATGCCACTCCCTTCTGGCCTGACATATGTTTCTGTTGAGAAACCAGATGACAGTCTAATTGGTGCTCCCTTGTAGGTAACTAACTGCTTTTCTCTTGTAGTTATTAGGATTCTCTCCTTGTCTTTAGGACTTGTCATTTTAATTGCGATGTGTTTTGGTGTAGGCCTCTTTGGATCCAACTTGTTTAGGACTCTTTGAGCTTCCTGGACTTGTGTATCTTTTTCCTTCATCAGATTAGGGAAGTTTTAGTCATCATTTCATTAAGCAGATTCTCTTCTCCCTCTGGTATTCCCATGATGCAGATGTTCCTATGTTTCATGTTGTCCAAATGTTTCTTAAGTTCTGTTCATTTTTTAAAATGCTTTCTTATTTTTGCTACTCTGCCTGGGTATTTTTTTTCTACCCTATCTTCTAAATCACTGATTTGATCCTCTGCTTCATCTAACCTACTGTTTATTCCACCCAGTATATTATTTATTTCAGTTATTTCATTCTTTATTTCTCACTGGTCCTTTTTTATTGTTTTTATGTCTTTTTCCATGCTGTTGAGTATCCTTATAATCATTACTCTGACCTCTCTACCTGATAAATTGCTTGCCTCTGTTTCATCTAGTTCTTCTGGGAAATTCCCTTGTTCTTTCATTTGGGGTCTCTTTCTTTTTCTTTCCATTTTGGCTGCTTCTTTGTATTTTCTGCCTTAGTTGTTAAACTAATCATCTGTTAAACTGATTGGTTATTAAACTGATCAAGCTCTAATCAGCTTAAGCACCTCAGGGTGGGGCAGAATAATTCCTGTGGGCAGTGCTATTGCTTCTCCTCAGGCTGATGCCACTTGGAGGGAAGTGCTCTGCCTGAGAAAGTTGGCTTCTGCAGTTTGAGAAATGATTCAGCACAGGGATCCTGGTGTCTGTTCCTTCAGTTCTCTCCCCTAAGCCACTAACCCCAGACACTCTTCAAGTGTCTCTAGTCCACCATGCTCACCCTCTGCCAGAGTCAAGGTAAGTGGCTGCAAACAAAATTTTGTGTTTGGCCCTTTAAGAGACTCTCTGAGTCTCCAGACATCTACCCCTGGCAGACAGAGACCTTGCTGCTTTTCACAGCTGGATGTTATCTGGGTTCCTTTCTGGCTCTGGGGCTGTAGGTTGGGGAGCCCATCTTGGGGTTTAGACCCCACACTTCTCAGGGATAACCCCAAAGCCACTGAATTATCCCTACTGAACTTCAGCTGCTGCCTGTGGGAGCCCAGCCAGCCCTCTTGTGCCTCCTCCGCACTCCCTACCAGCCTTGTGGTGGTGAACTTGTTTCTTCTGTCTGTCCTTGGTTATAAGGCTTCTCTCCAGCTAGCGTTCAGGATGCTTTCCTACAATTTAGTTATAATTCCAGATTGGTCCTGGGAAGAGGTTAGTGTAGATTCCACTTAGTCCTCTGACATCTTGGATCTCCCAGAATGTGCATTTCTAACAAGTCCCCAGGTGATGAGGCTACTGCTGGCCATGGAACACAGTTAGAGAAGGACTATTCTAGGGGATTGTGCAAAGAGATATAAAGTGATGGGGGAGGAAGAGAGCGTTCCTGGCAGAGCAAAGCACAGAGAAGAGGGAGCAAAAGGGCAAACACATTCCAGAAACTGAAAGAATAGCCAGAGCTCGGGAAGCAGAGAGAGAGTTGCACAAGTCAGGACTGTGAGGTAGGTGGGCACAAACCCTGGTCCTGCCATCTGTGGTTGTGACTGAGGATGACATGACTCCATGGGGCAAAAGAGACTGCTGCTCTTCACAGGGACCAGCCATAGCAGTTGTGCAATCAACGGGGCTCCTTAAGTCTCAGATTATTAAAAATCTGGGCTGGATTACCATTAAAAAGTAATAATACACTACTCAGGTATAACATTTTATAGCTTTCATGACACTTTTGCAAACACTGTATCATCTAAGTCTAATAGCAATCCTGAATGGCAAGAAGGGCCGTCACTTTTGTCTTTGTCTTCCTGTCAAGGAAAAAGATATTAAATATTGGGGCCAGTTCTAGAACCCAAGCATTCTGCCCCCTAGCCCAGTGATCTTCTATACCTCGTTATCCTCTAACTTTTAATTCTTCCCCCAAGAGAAAAGTCCAGTCCCCAGGAAAATTGTCTTCAAAGTGCTAAGAGAAAAAGAGAGAGGCAGAGGAAAAGCCAGCTCCCCCCACAGAGGGTGACATACACAGCTGCCTGTAGCATTTGTACCTGTGTCACCAGAGAATGCTCCGGAAAGCCCTGGCTATGTTTGGACAATTATTTTTCTTTCCCAAAATGTACTCAGATGTAAAGTTGACTTGAAAGGGAACTAAGGGGTTTGTCATCACATTCTAGGTAACTTTCTTAGTCACTGGTCAAGAAATTTGTGTAGCTGCCATGAGGGGGCTGTCGTGTTTGAGTTTGATTCTGCATAAGCCAAACAGCTGGGCTTCCCCAAACTATAGATAACTGAGGCGGCGCATAAATAATAAGCAGTTCAAGAACTTCTTCTTTTACTGTTTCTTTTTCTGTCCAAATTGATACTCTTAGAAAAGATTGACTCTTACTATAACTTTTGTACCCTTTAAATTCAAGAATATGTTGTTTTCTTTTCTCTGATTATAAAATAGTACAGATTTGTAAGCCAGATGTTGGGAAATACAGAAAAGAACACAAGTGCAAATAAAATCACCCATAATCTTCACCCAAGGACAAATAACTATCAATATTTTCATATCCTTCCTTCAGACATTTTAAAAAATGTGTGTGTTTTACCAATGTTGACTATCTACTTTTTAACATTTCATTTTTTAAAAAAATATTACACTAGTAGGTTCAACATCATTTAAGCACAATAGTGATTTCCTAAAAGGGGTTATGCCCACTCTCAGGGAATCAGAATCACTTGGGAAGGCTCCTTTCAAGTTCCCCTTTCCCTCCCCACTATGTCCCCACCCAATCCTACACTCACGTGAAAACTTCCTGGTGCATCAGTGTTGTGCACATGAATGAGAACATCACGTGCCTCTCTTGTGAGAACTGCCAGTCTACACTGCGATTTTTACGTTTCTCTTTTCGTTGTGTGGCTCCACCAAAATTTAACCAATCCTTCATGAACATTTTGTCATTTCCCATTTTTCCATATTTAAGAACCACACAACAATAAACATCTTAATATTCTTGTACAAATGCCTGATGATTTTAGGTTAAAGTCCTGGGTGTAGAATTGCTAGACCAAAGGATTTGAATATTTTAAGGTTTATATATAATTTTTTTTTGCAAAAAGATACAGCATAGACTAGAGAATACCAAAATAAATAAAAGCATTTAAATATATGAAGACTATTTATCAAACTGAATGAGTTGTTGTCAATCACTGGCTCTTCTTCTAAGTAAAAGACAACCACAGAACTTGGGTGTTGGGACACCCCAGTTCTCATGCACGCACACAGCTCCCAGGGAAGCTCTACCACTTACCTCCACTGTGACCTCAGAGATGCTTTAGCCTCTGAAGTCTTAACTACCTGCTTACTCCTTCTCACAAAGACCAATTAAATAGCCATCTTAATTCTCATTACTAACTCAAGCACTCTCTAACTGCCTATCAAGGGGAAGCCTTCAGCCTCCTTTCCTTTCAAAGTAGAAGGGCTAAGTATGATGACATGCACATCTGTACACCCACATTCCCACACCTAATTTTTTCAACGGGGAAGGTTTCCTTGAAAACCATCTACATCACCGCTGGAACTCCTCCTGCTCAGTAAATCCCTGATATTATCAAAGACTGAAACTCTTCTCAATAAGTCAGTCAGAGAAAGACAAATGCCATATGATTATACTTATATGTGGAATCTAAAGAACAAAGTAAACAAATAGGCAACACTGAAACAAACCCATAGACACAGAAAACACACTGATGGTTCCCCAAGGGGGAGGGTGGTCAGGGAACTGGGTGATAAAGGGGAAGGAATTAAGGAGTACAAATTGGCAGTTACAAAATAGCCACAGGAATGTAAAGTACAGCACAGGGAATATAGTCAATAATATTGTAATAACTATGTATGGTGCCATGTGGGTACTGGAAATATCAGGGAGAACACTGCAAAATATGTGATTAACTAACCACCATGCTGTACACCTAAAACTAATATAAAATAATATTGAATATAAATTGAAAAATATATATTTTTTTTAAAAGATCATTTCTCAGGATCTGGAGTGTCTCTCTTTTTACTATATTTCTCCCCGGAGTACTTCCCCGTGCAGACAGGAATGGTGGCTCTCTTGTTTACTATCACTTGCCGATCTCCCAGTGCTTGGCAATAACACTCAAAACATGTTTGCTAAGTGAATAGAGGAGATGTAGCAACCTCCCTTTTGCATGCAAGACTTGTGAAATTCATAAGCACTTAGAATATTTAATAACAAACTTGACAAAACAAAACAGTTTGCAAACAGCCATATGGTGGTTTCCTGACAGGAGTTGTTAAGAATGAAATTGCCGTAGTTCCTCTGATTTGATCTGAACTGAATCAGTAATGCACCCATTAGAAATAACTTATAAGACCTGAATACAGACTAGATATGCTATGTCCCCAAGTAGATTACAAAGTGGGGACTGCTCTCATCACAGCTGCCAAGTGTGGTTGGGGAGGTTGTATACTGTCCAAAGTCATCCAGCCAAGGACACAGCAGGAGCTGAAGTCTAGCTCATGCTCTGCTCACCAACACATACGCCCTGCGGTGGGGCTTTGTCTACCCTGAGAAAACTTTTCTAGTGGTGACAACGGCACAGTCACTCACCAAATTGTACAGGATATCATAATTCATACACGAGCACTGTGTGGGTCCTCTCTTATATTTACTCACATTCTTCAACTGCATGTCGCAAAATCCTCGACGGTGGCAGATGCCCCATCAACATGCATAAACTAGACTGAATGAGTACATTGCTGATGAGAATTAATTGATCATTTTATTGAGACTATTCTGAGTTGGGGGTACATGCCAACAGAATTATGGTTCAGTCGTTTGGGATCAAATACCATTTTAACAATTGAAGATAATTCAGAAAACATGTTCTCCCGTTTAATAGAAAAAAAAAAAAAGACGCTCAAAGAGGTCATCTAGATTATTCGACTCTAGAATGGCACTCTTCAGCTAACTCAAACATACCCGAATTCTCTGTCAATTGAGGTCCTAAACGGCCCCTTGCACCCAGCAGGACCAACTCCTGGGCCCCCGGCTAAGCAAGCCTAACGATAAGGGGGCAGCTTCGCACTTTGACTGGGACTCTGAATTCCAATGGGATGGTCATATTGTATGAAATATTTTTTTATATCACTTAATATCAAGATATTTTTCTAACTTTCAAAATGAACTCTGATAGAAAATAAATCAAGCTTTTATAAGATCTAATCAATATCAAAGTGTTCTTTCTCTGGCAGGAGTTCTAATTCTTATTTTGAAAAGCAACTTGGGATAAAATTGAAGTTCCTCATTTACATTAAACTTAAATTACTTGCCACTTCTCTAAAGGGGTAATTTTCTATATTGAATTATTTATATTCTGTTGTAATCAGATATCTGATAAACTTTTAAACATTTATACATCCACCTAATTCAAAGATGGTAAGTGAACTAATGCTAAAAGTGAAAATCTGCCTGTCAGAGCTTGGGGCTCTACAGAATTTGTGGGTGTCTGTTTATCTCTCTACTTACCTACATCCCTACACATATCCCTGTATGACTTCTGCTGCCTAGTAGGCGTTGTTAAATGAGTGATAAGCAACTATAATAAATGGTGGGAATTCAGATGGCAACTCAGCTAATATCCACAATAGTAAAGAAAGAAATTATCAAATTATTCCATACTCTCGTGAATCCTAATGCCACCTACTTTGTTATTGACATTTTCATAGAAAAGCGTTGATAGTGTTGAATTTTTCCTATGGTACTAAGGCACTTACAATACAAGCATATTTTAAATTAGTGTTAATCATAGGATTTCTAATCAAGATACAAGCTATTAAAAAGGAAAATTAAATGTGCTCTCTTAAAGTGTCAAAAAAAGATGATTTCTATATTGTTTAACTATTCCACCCTTCTCTACTAGTTTCCGATTACTGCTGTAAATTAAAAAAGCTTAAATTTATTCCAATGTTATTACCTTATAGTTCTGGAGGTCAGAAGCCTGGAATAGGTGTTGCCTTGCCTTTTGCAACTTCTAGAAGCCTCCTACATCCCTTGGCTGTGGCTCCTCCTCCATCTTCAGAGACAGCGTATACCATCTCAAATCTCTCTCAGACTCTGGCCCGTAACTGTCCTGCCTCCCTCTTTTCTTCATAAGGACCCTTGTGACTACATCAGGCACACCCAGATAATCCAGGGTCATCTTCCCATCTCCAGATCCTTTATTAATCAACCTTCAAAGTCTCTTTTGTTACATAAGGTAACATATTCACAGATTAAGATGTGGACATCTGTGGGGGGTTATTATTCTATTATCCCTTCCTTAACTGTGGTTGTCATTTAGCATCAAGCAGTATCCTGGAACACATTTGGGGAGTAAAGGTGAACGGTGCTTATATCCTGGGTTTGGCCACTTACCAGCTGTATGACCTTGGCCAATATACCCAGACCCTCAGAGTCTCTGTTTTTTCACTTGTAAAATGGGGCCAGAGTACCTACTTCATTTCACTGATGATAGGATTAAATGAGAAATCAGACATAAATCATCTGGCTCCCAACACACAGTAGGTGTTAAATAAATATGAGTCAATTCCTCTGGCCTATACCTTAAAAGGACACAGCGGCATCAAAGCCAACCATTTGATGATTTTTATTATATCCCCCTGTGCTTAGTTACTATTAAATTCAGTGGAGAGAGGATTTCTCTGGCCCAGAAAGTTAAGGATGGACAGTTGATAGCAGGCGCTCTTTGTTAGCCAACACTGTCCGGTATCAGCAGGGCTGCTGGAAAGTCTGCTCTACTGAGCAGCTTAAACGGCAACCTGATTTAAGACAGAGAAGGATTTCCTTTTATCTCTGATTCTCTGTTACCTCCTAAATGAGATATACCTCCTAGATAGCCAGGAGATAAACACTTATTCCAAATTCTGTTTGAAATCTATAGAGAATGCTACATTGTGGTGGAATGCATATTAAAGGGCAATTAAATGATGCTAAGTTTCTAAATGATTTTATTATTCTTTTCTTAAATCTAGAAGTTATATATGCATAATATTTATTCAGTGAACATTGACCATAGGAAAAATATGCAATAATTATTTGACTGTCATAAGCCGGGATTTCATGGATTTAGCATTACATTTGGAGTTAGATGATTGTGACCAGCAGCAGACCCATGTCCAAGTCCTGCCTACCACTGCCTGCTGTGTGACCTCAGGTAGTTCACGTTACCTCTCTGAGACTCATCTATAAAGTCATAGGGTTACTACAGGGACTAACTAAGGTTATGAATGTGAAATCATTATCTGAGGTTAGGATACTATAATTATTTATTTAACAAACATTTATTTTATCTTTACTCTGTTGTAGATGTTGAAATAGAAAGGGAATAAGATATGAGTAAGATTACCCTCAAGGTAACGGAGAGACAGAAACATATTTTTTTATAAAATTTCTCCTTTAATATTATTTTTAGTGGAGGTATAATGTCCTTAGAGAGGTGGAAACAGGAACTCGAAGTCAGGGGAAGGGTAAACCTAGGGCAGAATCTGTAAGTATAGGAGCAGCCCTGTGCAGTGCAGTTCCCCACACACGGGTCCCCACACACGGGTCCCCACACACAGGGCCCCACACACGGGTCCCCAAGAAAGTAAAGGCCCTGCCGCCATCGCCAAGACATGGAGAGACTCTGAGCCCAGTCCTGTGCGCTCCGGGCACAAAGCAAAGCTGTGGTCTTTAGCTACTTTTAACTTTTAAATGTCACTGGCTAGGCTGCCTTAACCACAAGGAAAAATTCATTATTTAGGAGTTAGATGTAGGAACCAAATGGGCTCATTTAGATAAGAATGCACAGACCAAGAGACAAAGGACAGAGGGAGAAGAAGCCAAGAGACCTTTTCACTGAATTTTTCAATTCTTTCCACTGCAGGAATGAGGAGAGCTAAGAACACAGAATGCAACCAAGCAGAACGAAGTCTTCAGGAAAGGCTGAAGTAGCTAGGTGAGCCCCTCCAGGTTGCCCTGGTGATAAGACAGGATTTTTTGATATTTCAGTGGGGAAAACCTATGAATATGAAGAAAACAGTGTTTAGGGGAGGAGACAACATTTAGCCTCAGCAATTAAAAAATAAACATATTTTATAACTCTTTTAGAATAAGTCACATCATTTTATAATCTCATTTTTGCTCGTAGCTCAAAGCTTTTGTAAATCCTGCTGAGACTTCCCCTCAAGGGAAACTGACAAGCCCCGTGGCTCTCACCCTGCCTGCACACTGGAGCCACCACGCAGCTTTGACAAACACAGGACCTGGCCTCAGCCTCAGCAATTCTTGTTGAGTTGGGCCAGAGTGAGGCCCAGGGACCTGTCCAATGGCTGATATTATCAATAACAACAACGGTCCCTTATTATATAAAGATGATTTTATGCAAGTAGTTCATTAAGACTTGCAGCATGTTTACTATTATGTACTATGTAGTTAGCAGGCCAGATGCTTAGAGCTGGGACCCACCACTACATATGAACAAATTAGAAAAAATGAGGAACATCATGCATTTTATACTATTAGCATAACCTGAAAGAGAGCGCATAATTGGTGGCCCATTAAAAATCCTGTCCAGTGAAGTCGGCTGCTCTCACTTCAGACATCAGAGTGGGGATTGTTTGTGGTGCAGATCCAGGGCAACTGCTGTGCCTTTTATAGCAGTGCAGAATTAAGGGCCCCACTGAAACTTTCTCAGTTCAAAATCATTGTAAGGCAGAAGGAGAGCACCAGGCTGGAGGTCAGGGGACTTGGGTTCTACTCCTGAACACCCACGGAGTCATCTCAGGGAAGTCACTAGAATTTAGGAAAACGGACGATGACTGGGTTGATTTTTTTTTATGGAGCTAATTCTATAGGACAAATGAAAGCTCAAAGTTTGCATAGGACGCAGAAAGCATTCCAGACACAGGGAATTCTAGGTGGCAAAAGAAGGCAGCATAAAATGGCATGCCATGCTTGGAGAACCACAAGTGCTTCAGCATAGCTGGAGAATGCACATATCAGGGAGAGGCAGAGGCCGGTGTGAGGGGACACAGGCAGACCACATCTGAAGGCTCTCATGCGCCACGCTGGGAAGCCTCCACTCTACTGAGGGTAGGCAGTGGGAAAGTCCTCAGAGAGTTACCAGAAAGAGTGCAACATCTCAGTCATGTACACAGTTTAGAAACATGGCTCTGGCATCTGGAGAAAGAGGGAGGGCTGAGCTGCGAGTGGGGGAAAGGAAGCAATCCCTACCTGGCGGTGAGAATTCTAATTAAGAATTCTCACTGCAGTCACTTCACCTCTCTAGCTCTCCGTGTCTTCATGCGTAAAATGAGGAGTGTATTAGTCAGGATACCGTTTATATGTGACAGAAACAGAACTCCATCTAGTTTTTTTCAAACTAGATTTTTTCAAAAGGTAGTTTCTCGGCGCACATTCCAGAAATATCCAGGGATGGACTGATTTCAGGCATCACTCAAAGGATTTGTTTGAAGTTGCGTCTCTCCATCTTTCTAACAGGGTCTCTCTACCTGCAAAACCAGAGGGCCACCAGCCACCTACAGCATATAATCTGTGGTGGGACACTAACAGCTCCAAAAGAAACGCCCCAGGGAGGACTCTGACTGGCCGAGTTTGGGTCATGTGTCCAGCCCTCACACAATCACTATGAGTCAAGAAATGAAGCTCTCTTTGCCCTGGCCAGCATGGCTCAGTGGGTTAGGCATCCTCCTGAAAAGTGAAAGGTTGCCAGTTCGATTCCCAGTCAGGGCACATGCCTGATCCCCAGGTGGGGTGTGTGGGAGAGGCAACCAATTGATGTTTCTACCTCACATTGATGTTCCTCTCCCTCTCTTTCTCCCTTCCTTCCTCCCTCTCTAAAAATAAGTAAATAAGAAATTTTTTTTTAAAGTAAAAAAGCTCTCTGAGTGTCCGGGCCTGAGTTAATATCTACTCCTATGAGACTCAAATCCCATGGAATGGGCTCCTCATGGGAAATGGGACTGCTACTCCCAGGTGAGCAGAAAAAGGGTGGTGAGTGGGCGCAACAACAAGTGCGCTCCAGAAGAGACTGGCCCAAAGGGTCTCTAAATCCCCATGCTCCGAGCCACAGTTTCATCGTAACCCCATTTCATGTTCTCCATCAAACAGGCTCCCACAGCCCCAGGCCCCAGCCAGGAGGAGAGTTCAGATATCTCTTCTTGACACTGGCTGAAGATTGCTCTTCTTTAAAGATTTCATTTATTTATTTTTAGAGAGAGGGGCAAGAGGGAGAGAAACATCAATGCCATAGAGAAACATCAATCAGTTGCCTCTTGCATGCATCCCAATGGGGTCCGAACCCATACTGAGCCATACCAGTCAGGGCTGAAGTTTGGTCTTTTGAGAGAAGACTGCACACACACACACAGATGTGTGATGGTGAAGAAGAATGAACAGAACATGATGACTTCTCTAGTTCTCGTACAATTCATCTTTACACCAAACAAAGGGAGGATAGATCGAGTGAAACGGGTTCCCTTTAGAAAAAGTGCTAGGTATCAGAAACTCCATTTAATTATATTGATTGTGAAACTAAAGAGGATTTAAAAGAGAGCCACAAAATTAAAGTCATAGAGAATAAGTTCTTGAAAAAGCTCAAGAATCTAGAATTTTTCAGCACAAAGAAAAGATTAAGAAGACCAAATAAAGGGCTTATACAAGGCAGGTGACTTGGTCCCTCTCTGCGATACCACAACATTGTACTAAACACAGGAACAGCTGTGTGTTTCTTCCCGCTTCTCTCCTCTCTTCCCGCTCTGCCTTTTGATAAGAAGAATTTGGGGCATCTGAAGATGATAGATACAACCCTACTTGTGAACAGGTATTGGAAATTAGAATAGCTGCTAGATGAAGCTGAGCATTAAGAAAAGAAGAAAGAAAGAGAGAAAGAAAGTAAGACAGACAAAGAATGAAGAAAGAAAGGAAGAAGATTAGTGGTTTTTTCTAAAGGCAAAGAGAATAAATTATGCTGAGGTTTCTTTTGCTTCTATCTAATCTTCAAATTAAACTAGTTGATAATTTATATTCTTTTCACTTGATTTTTGGCCATGTTTCAAAAAAATTAAAAAGCTTCCTCTCTTTTCCAAATGCTAATAATTTAGTCAAACAATATTCAATTTACATATCACTTAACACTTCAAAAAAATGATAAAGTGCTGTAACTTCTCACAGTTTCTTTTTGTTTCCAGGTATCGAATAGGATAAATGCATTGCTAATTAAAGATTTCCAAACTTTACCAATGAAACAAAGATTTCGCTAAGAAAAGAAACCAAGTAAACACTTACGTTATTTCTAAACTCACATTAGCTATTTTTGTTGAAGTGGTTTATGAATCAATTCATTAATGTTTACAGGACATCTGTGATATGCAAGATAGAATTGCAGAAATGGTGAAGAATACAAAGAAGCAAAAGGTAGAAAGGTCTCTTTCCCTGTGACCCATATAATTAAATGGTGTGGACAAAGCATAAGTATTGTGACAAGTTAAACAAAAATGCTCAAGAACACTATATAAGCAATGTCATGTGGCAGGTTGCAATTAATTACAAAATGAGGGGACGGAGCCCTAACTAAGTCCTAGGAAGGGATGACCTCTGTGGGCTCAGGAGACCGCATGGAGGAGAGGAACCCTGAAAATAACCTGGAAGGTGGGTAGGGGCACAGGAGAGAGAAGGGCAGGCTGACAATCAGGTGTGCGAGGCGAGGATCTGGAAGCAGGTAAGTTTTTCAGAGGAGAACCAGCGGAGGGGTTCTCCGTGGGAGCAGCAGGGCCAGACTAGGCTGAGTAAATATTTTGGGATAACTGTTGCCTTGAATCCTTCAGGGCTGAGATGTCCCTGAAGAGAATTCCAAAATCAGCATTTCAGAGCCATTGCTCTGGTCACAACTTGCTTTCACACACTGCTCCCCAGCATGCAGGTACTGCTGTGCATGCTTTGTAGGTGTCGAGTCACGGCGATGCTTTGACACAGGCATGAGGAAGTAGACACAAATTGTTAGAGTGACTTGCCTGTGGCCACACAGCTAGTGAGGGCTGGAGCCAGCATGCACAGCTAGCAGTTGCTCCAGAGTTCGTCCTGCTCACTGCTGTGCTGGCCCCACAAAGAACAACCAGGAAGGAATGTGTCTTCTGGCCGCAGATCAGGAATCTTCACCTGGGGGCTGAGCGCTGAGCCAAAGCGATGGTGGAAGGAAAAGAGGAGTTAGGACGCTGTGGAGGAATAATGAACCAGACGAAATAATGACTTGTTGAGTATGGGTGGGTGTGGATGGCAAGGCAGTGGGGTGAAAGGTGATGAGAAAGGAAAAGTCAAAGTGAATTCAGACTTTTTAAATTTTTTTGTTTCCCCTGGACAAGAGAAAGTCTGGTTGGAGAAGATGAGTCCGAGTGTAGACACCAAAAGTATGAGCTCCTTGAAATCAAGCAAAGCTGGGTTTGACTCTAGCTGTGCGACTTGGGGCAAGTTACACAATATCTCTGTGCCTTTCCTCCTTCATCTGTAATGGAACCAGTTCCAGTGACTGAGATCATGTAAACCAGGGGGTTAGCCCAGCGTCTGACAGGAAGATGGCCTC
This sequence comes from Micronycteris hirsuta, assembly GCA_004026765.1. Classification (NCBI taxonomy): domain Eukaryota; kingdom Metazoa; phylum Chordata; class Mammalia; order Chiroptera; family Phyllostomidae; genus Micronycteris; species Micronycteris hirsuta. The sequence continues at coordinate 25,497 of PVJI01004647.1, read as the reverse complement.
CAGGTCACTGGAGGTGTGGAACAGAGCTCGGGGATGAGTTCATGGCTGGTGAGCATGGAGATGGAGATGGAGAGGAAGAGCTTAAAATAAGCAAGGATCAGCCCTGTGACTGCCACTGTGCTGGGCTCCTCAAACACTTGTACATAATTCTCACGGCAACCCAATAAGGCTCGTACAGTGGAGAAAATTGTGGCTTAGAAGACTGATAGGAGGCAGCTTGTCCAGCCTGAGTCTGCCTAACACTATCCCCGCAGCCGGCTGCCTCCCCAGCTGAAGCTACAGAGAAGTGAGAACACAAGCCCGTGACTATCAGGGACTGGGAAGAAGGATGAGGACTGAACACAGGAACCATGGGAGAGTGCGCCCTGCCCCGGGGTCCTGTAAGTCATTCATAAACTGGAGGTATATGCTGGCCAGCAGAGTTCTTCAAATACCCAAACGTCGAAAGAGGAGAAGACCCTGGGCAGCAGCACCCTTGCTCACATTGCCTACCTGCGAAATGATACAAGAGCACAGGTCAGTCCGTGTCCCCGGTTCCCGGGACAGAGCTCCTAAAACCGTGTAACTTCCTAGATCATCAAAGCACTAGGAGCATCTTTTGTTCTAATATTTGGTCCTTGACCTTGGTTCCTGACGCAAAGCTCCTAAATCCCTTGCAATTTCTTGGGTAATAGGAGCATCTTTTGTTCTAGTGAGGTGACTCTGGGTGGGCCCCTGGATGCCGTCAGGATGGGGGATGGTCACCAGAAAGACCAGGTTGTGATTAGAAGCTTAGAACTTTCGGTCCCACTCCCCATCCCCTGGAGGGGGGAAGAGGTTGAAGATTGAGTTAATGATTGAGTATGTCTATATGATGAAGCTTCATAAAAAGCCCCGAAGTATGGGGTTTAGAGGGCTTCTTGTTGGTGAACACATCACCTACTGGGGGGTGGCATACCCCAATTCCACAGGGACAGAAGCTACTGTACTTGGGACCCTTACAAACCTTGCCTATGTATCTCCTCATCTGGCTGTTCATCTGTATCCATTATCATGTCCTTTATTATGTAATAAACCAGTAACATATGTGTTTCCTTGAGTACTGTGAATTGTAGTAAATCATCTAATCCATGAAGAAGGTCATGGAACCTCTGATTTATAGTCAAGTCAGACAGAAATTGTCGGGAACCTGGGAGCCTGGAAACCTACTACTTTCGATTGGTGTCTGAAGCATGGGGTGGCAGTCCTGTGTGACCGAGCCCTAACCTGCAGGGTCCGTCTTAACTTCAAGCAATTGGTGTCGGAATTGTTTGGTGTAGAAAACCCACACATGCAGTGTCAGAAGTGTCGTGGGTCTGGTGACAGTGTGAGAGTAAATGAAAAACAGGAGGTTTTTCCAAGTCACTCTCCTACATGAGGGTTCTCCAATCAACTCCCCCTGAGCGGTCTGTCCCATGTCGGGCACCCAGGAAAAGCCCAGCACTGTGCCCCAGACGGCCAGCCGGGGGCCTGCTTTATCCTTGTCCTGCCAACCCTACATCCAAGACTAGTCTCGTATCCTGACCGTCTTTTCTTCAGTCTGATGATTTGACTACGCGCAGCCTAATTCTGCATCTGAAATTGCACACCACCTTGTCATAGACGTCTCCCATCCTGTCCCCCAAAACACTGACATGGGCGTGGAACTGAACTGGGATTTCCCACAGCTTTTCGGCCTAGGTGGTCTAATCTGCTGGCCACTGGCCTTTTCCTGGGAAGCGGCCACTACTTCTGCCCCTGGGTTTTCCTTACCCTGTTTAGCCCAGTAGGCCCCCTGTGCTAACATTTCCTATCTCTCTTGCAGACTGCATTAATCCCCTTCCAGAAAATACTCCTGGCAGACAGGTTAGTGGGGATCCCAGCCAGGGAGGGCAGAGTTTCAGAGAAAGTGGTCAGTAAGGTTCAAAGTTGTCAGAAGACCGAGGGCCAGAAAAAAGCCACTTGACTGAGCTGGTGAGGCCAACGCTTGGCTTCCAGTGATGCTGGGAAGTGCAGGGGAGGCCACACCACAGGCAGGAAAACAGAGGAGCTGTAAACCCCACCTCCAGGCCCGCCCCCCATGGGCCCCCAAAACTTGTCAATGACAGGAGGGGAAAATAAGATGAGGGCAAAAGGGGTCACATGACTAACTGAAAGTTTTTCTCCAGTTAGAAAAAACCCTACAGTTACGTTCCAGCAGAGGGTCAAGGAATAGAATATGGAACCAAAGCCTAAAGAATAATCAAATGTCCCTCTCATTGATGAAATATTTACATCTATCTGTCATCAAGAATTAACTTCATCTCCAAAATCTCTATTGAGTAAAAAAGTATAAATAAATATAAGTACTCTTTCACTTGTATTTTGAAAAAGATGTACATAGAAGTCAATATATTCAAGCCCTTTTAAAATGATAAGCTTTGTAGTACTCTCTGACCCCTTCAACTAAATTCAACTGGCATAAAAACAAGTAATTGAAGTATTAAGAATCAATTAACAGTGATCTGGCTGATTGTCATTACACCTTTAATTAGCAGTATTGGTTTCAGTATCACAGCGCACTGGTCAGGGCCTCCCCATGCATTGATTGCCCAGCCACCAGCTGACATTTTGAGAACCTTGATACATCATCACTTCTCCCTGCTGCTAATTAAGATTTGTATCGCCCACTGTAATAATGTTGCAGAGGCCTTTGTGGCGGAGGCAGGTTTTTCCACTGCCTCTGTGTCTGTAGATCTCATCAGTTGCAGTGCACAGCCTGGGATCACAGACTTGTGAACTCCATCCCTGGGACTCCGTTCAAACCGGATCCTCTGCTGATTCATTCAACGAACTTTCATAAAAGGACAACCACATGCAAATCACTATGCTAAATGCCGGGCAAGGGAGGAGGAGAGAGGAGAATACCAAGATGAATGAGGCACTGGCCTGAAATAGGGAGCTTATCGTGCCCGGGGCAGACACACACGGTAGGCACTGTAGTGCAGTACGATGCAAATGACAAAGCAATAGAAACGGCGTGGATGGCAGCACAGAGGGTAAGGCAATTCATTCTGGTTTCCAACAAGGGCCCCCCCTTTTTTTAAATGCTTATTGTCATAAAGATTCAAGGGGTCACCCAGAGGCCCTACAACGGGAAGGGGACTTTTATCGGGTAATTCATGACCAGTCTGGACATTTGTGAAAAAAGCAGCTCATTAGTTTCTAGTCATAAGTCCCACTCCGCAGGAAGCAGGGCCAGCGCGGTCTGCATCTGATCTGGCTCAGCTTTCTGCTCACTGGTCAGAGGGTCGGTGCCCACACCTCGCAGGGCATAAGTTCTCCCTTCCTCCCAGAGCAGCTCAATGCCAACCGCCGCTCACTTGATTACATAGGCACTGCCACAGTTAAACAAACAGGCCTAAGAGTCACCTTGGAAGCATTTTTAAAAGCCTTTTTCCAGGCATCACTCTAAGAGATTTTATTTAAACTGATAGCCTGTGTTATTTTGATGCTAGAAGTCACCAGACCACATTTGGAGAAATATGGCCTCGAACCCAACCCTCTAGCTGTACCACTGAGAAAGCCGAAAGCACGGAGGTCATTGCTGCAGGCCCCAGGCGGCACATGGCAGCAGTGAACACTGATCCAGCATTCCTTATGGGCAGGGGCAGTTCCAGATGTTCTACCCAAGTGGTAGGAACTCCTTCTATCCTCGGCACAACTCTACAAGGTAGACACAGGTATCATCTATTTATAGGTGAGGAAACTGAGGCACAGAAAGGTGAAAGAGGTTTCCCAGGGTCACACACCAAGAAAATATCAGCTCTAGCCTTGGAACCCCAACTGCCTGACTCCAGAGCCCTCCATAACGGCTACCCGCAGGGTCCATGTGGGTCAGAACCACACCTCACTACCTCGAAGACTGCGATTCCCAAGGAAGAACCTGGGGTTCTTCTGTTGGCCGCTGAGGACTGCAGTGGTTTTCATTTTGGGGGAAGAGCTGGCTTGTGTCAGAGACTTCCCACACCCCTTTTTCTCCTCTGCCACATTCTACACTCTGCCCAGGGCACCTTGAGAAGCAGAGGAGCTCCGCTTCAGAGCTACAAGTAAGCTTCGCTTTAACGGACACACTCTGAGCAACGAAATCGACGCATTTCATCAGCAATCCCAATAAAGCCGGGACAGAAAGAGATATCACACACCCATCCTTGAGTGTGTGCTGGGCACTAGAACTCCCCAAATTATACTGTACTTCCGACACTGTCTGATTGTTGAACTTTTTATTTTTATTTTTTCTGCCTATACTGAGTGAGAGGCAACATTTCTCATGGACGAGTCTGGAAAAGTCCGAAGTTCCAGGTCATTAAGAAGAGAGTAGGGAGAGTCCTGTTGACAGAAATAAGCTCAAAAGCAGAGGGTCTGACTACAGATGCCCATGCACCCGTCTGCACGAGAGAATAACCTCCCTTGGACACTGCTGTTACGACTCTGTTGTGTGGAGTCTTGGGCAGGCGGCAACCTTCACTAAGCAAAGTCTTTTATTTCTGAATTCCTCTGTTTAAAAAAAAATTCTCCCTGGTCTCTTTAGGGAGCCCTTTCTTGCTTGGTACAATAGCTGAAAGTTCTCATTTCAGCTGGTTTTGCAGCTCTGACTCAACTGCCAACCACTTCCCAACTTTCAGAAATCTCATTCCAGGTCCCTGCTGGTTTCCTGCATGAGGCTGATTGTCGGCTCTGGTTCCCAGGAGGCGCCCAGGCTTAGCTGAACTGCCTCGCTCTCAGAGCCTCTATCCTTGTTCGCCAAACTGCTTCTCCGCCCACCTACTGTCCTTCTCACCTCCCCATTCCTGCATGATGTCGTTGTGATAAAACACCAGGGTGCAGTCCCGATGCCAGGGCCACATGATACAAGAAGCAGAACTCACTTCAACTGCATGTCTGCTCTCACCAGCTGCTGGTCTCTGGATTGTCACAACTAATAAGCACAGTTTGGGAAATTGCCTGGGATTTTGTTCTGAACCATGCAGGACAAGGAAAGCAATTGTCTTGCAATATTGCTTGGAATCTAAGTAATGTTCATGGGCTTGCCACATTCAAGGCTTTTGCAGATGCCCTTTATCTTGTCTAGGTAACTCTCCTCCATTCCTAGTTTGCTGCAAGTTTTGTCATGAATCAATTTTGAAAATTTTTTCAAAGGTTTTTTCTGCAGCAGTTGATATGATCATGTGCTTCTTCTCCTTCAGACTGTTGATAGGGAGGGTTACTTTGATTGATTTTCAAACATTGAACCAGCCTTGCACTCCCAGGATAGACTCCACTTGGTCCTGGTATACTATTCTTTTTTATATTGCTGAATTTGATGTGCTAGTGTTTTGCTGGGGATTTTGGTGTCCATGAGGATATTGATCTGGAGTTGTTTTGCTTTTTCTTTTGTCTTGTATAGCCCTTATCTAGTTTTGGTGTCAGGGGAGTGCTGGCCTCATAAAATGGGAAGTGTTTCTTCATCTTCTTTTTGTTTTTAGGTGTTGAGTAATTATTTATTGATAAAAATAGCCAAATGAATCCCAGACCCCAGACAAAACCCATGCCCTCACACACACTCTTCCTCCCATTTTCTGAAAGATACTGTGTAGGATAGATTTTTTCTTTAAGTATTTGATAGATTCAGCCACTAAAATTGGTTTTTGGAAGGTTTCTGATCATGGATTCAATTATTTATGATGCCTACAAGACTATTCAGATTCTCTAGTTCATCCTGGGTTAGTTTTGCTGGTTTCTGGTTTTCTGAGAAACTGGGCCACATAACCTACGTTGAAAATGTTATGTGTGTGAGCAATTGAAGCCTCAGCCTGCAGCCTCCAGGAAATGGAGTCTCCCAAACAACCTGAGGGAGCTTTGCGCTCGCTGCGCCTCTGGTGAGGCCAGAGAGCCAGCTGCAGGCCTGCTGAGACCCTGAGGCAGAGAGCCCAGCAAAGACATGCCTAGACTTCTGCCCGACTTCTGCCCTGCAGAGACCGTGAGATAATAAATGTGTATTGTTTTAAACCACTAAGTTTGTAAAAATCTGTTATATAGCATAGACATCTAATACAAGCCTATCCCATCCTTTACCTATATGACTATATTTGAAGTGAGTTTCTTAAAGACAGGCTATAATTGGTGTGTTTAGACCACTTACCTTTAATATAATTATTGATAGGTTTGGATGTAGGTCTACTATTTTATTTTGTTTGTTCTATTTTTTGTTTCTATGTCACTCTTGCTTTTTATTTAATTCATTTTTACAATCTCTGCCTTTAATTAACATTAGCTGGAGTTAGTTTCTACCTCTCTGCCTTCTTTTGAGTTATTTGAACATTTTCTAGTATCCCATTTAAATTTATTTATATATTTTCATACTATATTTCTTTGTATAGTATTTTTAGTGATTTCTTGAGTGATTACGATGTAACCATCATTCCACTTGAAGTGATGAAACACAAGTAGAGTGTGAAACATTCAGTATGAATTAGTATTATGAAATGAAAAAGATGGAATGGAGTGGAGTGGAAAGGAATGGAGTGGAGTGGAATGAAGTAGAATGGAATGGAATGACATGGAGTGGAGTAGAGTGGAATGGAATGGAGTGGAGTGGAATGAAACAGAATGGAGTGGAGTGGAATGAAACAGAATGGAATGGAGTGGAATGGAGTGGAGTGGAATGGAACAGAATGGAGTGGAGTAGAATGGAATGGAGTGGAGTGGAATGGAGTAGAGTGGAATGGAATGACATGGAATGGAGTAGAGTAGAATGGAGTGGAATGGAATGGAGTGGAATGGAGTAGAATGGAATGACATGGAATGGAATGACATGGAATGACATGACATGGAATGGAATGGAATAAAAAAGAGCCTGTGGCCCATTGTTCCAACTCAATCCAAAATTCCAGCATGTCAAAAATGCTCAAAAATAAATTTTCTCTTATACTAACTGATTGACAAATATTAAATTCCTTTATCTCAAGTAATCGAATAGGTTTATGTTCTTTGGCCAGATATGAAATAATCCAGAAGTTTAATTTTGTAATGTTTATTTTCCTTCCTTTTTAGACCCCCATACTCTGCCTGGAGGCAGGACCTGTAAAGCCTGTGGCACTGTGTTTAAAAATGATCACAGTTCTCAGCTGGGAGCTCCAGTCAAAGCATTTTTCACCATTGGTCAGTCTTCTGTACCTAGAAGACCATACACACCTACCAGTGAAAATCAGCTCCACGAGAAAAGGTCAAGGTAAGAGGGCAGTTCAGACCATCAGCCTGGTGGATACACTGGAGCAGGCCTGAACCAGCCTGCAGCTCCACAAGGCCCCAAAGCAGACAGCAGTCTATTCCCCATCGTTTTGAGTTCCACCCTAGGCCTCTTTATTCAGCTGAGATAAGGTAGTAGCCATGATTTCTAGTCTCTCCTCCCTCCCTGCATTTATTGTGCTCAGCACTGTGCCAAGTATCTCTCCCTCAGTCCCTGGGTCCTTAGCACTGTCCTCTGTGGTGAAGATGCCAGGATTTCCTGAGTTTCCAACATGGTACAGCCCCACACAGTCACCAAAACAGCAGAAGGTAGCGAAAGGTGACTGAGTAGAGAGAGATAAGTGCCCAGAGACCTTGAGCTCAACCAGACAGGCAGCAGCACCTTGAGAGTGAGATTTGGATTACTTCAAAATCCTGTGATAGCAGTGACCTTGAGAAGGTCCTTTAAAGGTGGGAGCGGGCACACTTTCTCATTATTCTGTGAATTTCTGATGACTCTGACCTTAAATGCTTTGGTCGGTTGTGTTTCAATTGCTCTTATGGAGTTTCTTTCTCATTCCTTCCCATTGACTTACACCTAAGTGACAAGATGAATGACTTAATTACTTAAGTAAAATAAGTAATGTTGAATTCTCTTCCCCCTAGGTCTATAAAAGTCAAAAGGACATGTGTACAATTGTGGTATACCATTTATAGAACCAAGAGGACACAAGTAATTACTTAGCACTGAAAGGATCCGACCGTGATGCCAAACGGGGAACCACAACCCTTTGCAGGCAGTCCCGCGTGTCTGTAAACGGGCAGGCACACACGTGGGGGAGTCTGCTTTCCTTCTTCCTTCCCTCCGTCCCTCCCTCCCCGCCTCCCTGCCTTCCTTTAATACGTATTTACCAAATAGTCACTCCACACCTGGCACTGTGTTAGGCACAGGATATTTGTGATCTAAGAATCATTCTGTAAGAGTTAAAGAGCACTACCGTCCATCCAAAGCTATTCCTTCTTGGCATAGCAATGTGACTGTAGTGGGCACATGGTTAGGCTGATTTTCTGGCTTCTAGTGCAGGTCTGTGTTGCCGTGTGTCTACATCATCCCCAATAGAAAAGGAGAAGTAATGTGGGCCATTTATGACTACAGCTTTTAAAAAACAGATGGGTTTTCTCCATACTCTTTCTTCTTCTACCCATTAGGTGTAGGCCAAATGAGAGGATGGCAAAGCCCCAAGAGGAAAAGGAAGTAGATTCACAATCCCAAACCTCCACGTCCAGGAGAGTCACACATCTACCAGGAATGACTGCCTTAACTATTATAGATGTACTTTTCTGTTATGTTTGCATGATTACACATCTGGGATTTTTTTTAGCAGTTAAGCTACCCTAACTGACATGCAAGTTGGTATCCTGAAGTGGGGAGCTGCTGTTTGAAAACTGTGTACGTGAGAATTGGCTCAGTGGGACGGCACCAGTAAAGCAAGACTGGGAAGCAAGAGACATAGCAGGCCGGGCAGCTGGAAATTCCTCTTCTCTCACGGACAAAGTATTTACTAACACTGTCCTCTATGTTAACTTACAAGGTCAACCCAGTATCTATCAGGCCTGTGGCTCCAGGGCAAGGGTTAGCAAACTGTGACTCGGGGGCTAAATGTGGCTTGTTGTCTATTTTTGTAAGAAAAGTTTTATTGGGACACAGTCATGCCCATTCTTTCACATATTGCCCATAACTGCATTTGCACCACAAAGGAAGTGTTGAGCCGTTGGGAGAGAGATCACATGGCCCCCAAAGCCTAAAATATTCACTGCCTGGCCTTGTAGAAAGAAGTTTGTCAACGCCTTATATTCTGGGCCTGACAGTGGCAATGATGGGACCTAGGTGATGACGGAGCGAGAGAATGGAAGGTGCCTGGGTCCCTAAAGCACTATGTGAGGGAAGCTACCTTCCAACCAGGACTAGAATTATTAATGAATAAAAAATTAACTTTTACTGCATTTGAGCCATTATATGCTTCAGAAATTTACCTGTTACAACGGTTTAACTTACCCTGCCGTGAACAAAAAAAAAAAAAAGCGGGGACTGGGTGGGGGCGCTCTGTACTAAATCGGTGACCAAAAGGAACCCCACAGGGTGATCTGATCATAAATTCCTAACTGGCAGGTAGTCGTGCCCCGGGCCTATAACCTTCCGAGTGAAAAATGATCAACGCCTTAGCAACCATGTCCATTGTTTTTGTGCATGTAGGTTAATGTGCCTCTGAGATGCTTCTTTTTCAGACCCCTCAGAAGCACATAATCTTGTTAAACATCTTGTAATCCAATCATAGAGAGTTCCCTGCCTTGCTTTCTCCCACATTCATGTAATCTTCCATACATCCCCTCCTTAATTCCAAATGTCACTCTGGGGAGCATTTTTCTCAGTATGTTGAGACCTTGCTTCCAAGCATGTCCTCTGTTTGGCTCTAGTAAACTCAAATACTTTCTACAGGTTTGCTCGTTCCTATAGTGACACCACTATTATAGCAGATTGATGACAAAAATGGCTCCAAATGCTTATTCCTCCCTAGGTCTCTTTTCTGTATAACTTAGCAGTGCCTTCCCACTGCTGGTGGGGCTTTCTGTACCGACCCTTGACTCTGGGTTCAGCAATGAGACTCGGAATACTAGCAAAGATAACACAAGCAAAGACTTGAAAAAGCAAGCATGCTCCCCTGGTTTTGGAATGAGGAGAAGCCCAGGGTAATTTGCTGGAGGATGAGACACATGGAACAGAACTGAGTTGGCACAGATGTCTCAGTCAAGACCTCACGCGTGTAAGAGAACCCAACCAAGATCAGCAGAAATAAGTGCTAATTGCTGCAGGCCTCTGGGACTTTTGTGGTTATTTGTTACACAACACAGTATGGTGGTAATACATAATTATATATGTACTAATACATACATGTATGTGTCCTTTACTCTATTTATAAGCAGATGCTCGTATCTAGTACAAAGCCTTTACAATACCTTATTTCCTCATTACATACTTCCTCTTTGCATATGAGAAAATGACTTGTCCGAGTTTCCCAGTTGGAGAACACCAGAGCTCAGGCTTTAGCTCTGATCTTCACACTCAGAATCCAATGATTTTTGCCACGAAATCAAAGCAGCCTAACTTCTTCCTCAGGTGTCACAAACTCTACCCAGGAGCCAGGCAGTCCACCCGCAAAGCTAAAGGGACTCACGCGGTCAGAGTGCGCCCAGGGTGTGATGCTGATTGCGGGTCTGCAAACCGCGTGGCCTGTCAAGGGGACTGCCACAGTCCAGCTCAGGCCACTTTTTGCCCCGCAGAAATGGGGCCCAGGTTGCTGCTACATGGCATGGTTTTTAAGAGAAGTCAGAAATCCAAACTTTTATGTAAATTGTTCTATTTTTAAATGTTAGCTCTATTTTTAAAGTGCAGTCTAGGCCCAAAAATATGTGTGCAGCATCTGGCCCAGAAGCTGCCAACCTGTGGCTGCTGCCTTATATTTGTACAACACTTTACAGTTTAACGCATAGTTTTACACCCATGATGTCATTTCTCCCATAGAAAACCCCGAGAATGACAAGTCAAGTAGATATTGTGATTAACACTTTCAGAGATGAGGCTCAGAGAAAGTAAGTAACCTGCCCGAGTTTTCCTAACCAATTAGCAAAAGTCAAGACTAGCATCACAGGCCTTCAGGCTTCTGTACTTGTTATTCCTTTTTCACATCAATGCACATGATAGTTGAAAGATTTCTTGTGTCTGAGGCACAAGTTGGGGCGGGCCGGGGGTGCCAGGGCAGAAGGCCCCAGGACATCAGGAAGCCACAGTCTCGTCAAGCCTCCCAAGCCCTGTGCTGCAGGCGGGTCTTTGTTTAAATTGAGATGCTGGTTCTAGTCACTCCCTCAGATAGTTTACTTTCTCTGATTATTTTCTTCTTTTTCTCTGTAAGTGAACCATAGCTACTTATTTAATTTATAAAACTCTGCCTGCCCATCAAATAGCCTTAGGCTATAAAAACAAAGAAAATTCCTAATTAAAGTATTAATAGAGTTTTCAAAGCTAGCAGAAATAATGACAAAAACAGGCATTGAATCTATAAATTAAGCATAAAATTACATTAAGAAATAATTTCCTCCCACTATCCAATCAAGGTGGCTCAGCAGACTGCAAAGATAATATAACAAGCAGCAGAGCATCTAATTAATGGCCCTCATCAAAACAAGCATGTAATTTCTGCATAGGAAGCAGCACTGTTTTTACCTACTTATTTACTCTTTAACCATTTTAGCAAAGTTACATTTGAATAAAAAGAGACCCCCAAAAAGTGTAGGAGGCAGGGAAGATGAATCGGTGTCTTTCCATAGTTTGCAGCTGGCCGGGAGTGGCCACAAAGCCTTTGGAAGGTCAAGGCATCCCTGGAGTCGTCTGTCTCTATTCTGAGGGCTCTGGTTTTTCCATGGGCCTGAAAGGCTGCAGTGAAGACTACAGCGGGCACACAAGGACAATGACAGCAGGGACACACAGGGACACGCATCCACACCAGGCAGGCATCCATCTTTAAAAGGAAGACCGTTCACAGTCATATGGCCATGAGTGCTAATGAAATCTTAGACAGGACAGCTTGTGGGCTACGCCAGTCCACAGACTGCCCACATAAAAGGAAACATGGTTCAGTTGATGCTGAGCATTAAATGTGCTTGAAATTTCAAACCCCTTATTGAAATTTCAGTCTTTTTTCATATTTCAACATTGAGAAATACATTTGCTTTGGCCTCACTCTGAAAACAAAAAGCGTCTTTTACAGGACCAAAATAAAATAAAGGTTACTCACTCATAAGATCATTTTCACCCTGCAAAGTAAATAAATGGACTATTCAATAAGCAGAAATTGCAACTCAAGTCCTTAAATAATTATCACCAATATAAGCTCTGTTAGCTATTACTGGCTGCTTCTGCTTCTTCTTCTTCTTTTTTTTTTTCCTAAATAACTCACTTCGCAGACAATATTCTAAAAATATTTTTAGAATATCATATATTCTAAATGTAGAGTGGTAGAACTGAGTCCTGAGGAGACAGGACAGCGACAGAGGCGATTTGGGGAGAAAGACTATGGGCGTGGCTTTTCCACCTCTGCCATCCCTGGGTGTCCTGTTCTGGATTTGAAGATACTGGAACGATCCCTTTGACAGAGCCTTACCTTTTCCCATCAAAGCTATGGTCTGGTGAACCTCCTCTTTGAAGCAGCATTTTACTTTCTAACTTGCTAAACTTTTGAGTCTTCTGATCAGATACTTGTAGGCGGTTGCTTCCAGGGAGCTTGGAAGCTGCCTACAAGGGCACTTTGCTGAGCCAAGCAGGCACCTCGAGTCCCGGATGGCTGAACACCCAGATTATGTGAAATAGGGAGACTGTAAGGTCAGGTTCCTCCCTCCATTAGCAGGTTTGGCACAAGATAAACCCATTAATATTTCCTCTTGAAAGAAACAGGCACATCAAACACAGGAAGGATGGAGCATCCCCCATACCCCGTAATTGCTGTTATAGGTAATCGCGGTAAGTGACCAAATGCCAGTATTTAGGATTCCCACAAAGGACTCTCATGTTTCAAAAATATATGCCAGATTTATTTTTCCACAGAGACAACCAATTCTGGACCCCTGTCTATAATATTCTCTCTAATAAAAGATCACTGGAGTTAAAATGAGAGTTTTATGAGATCCTGCCTAAGTTATAGCCATCAGCGCATTTAGTTCCAAGTCATTGTCCTTTTTATTTAATGTCAAATAGACAATCTCTGCTAGCATCATTCGAACACTGAACAGCTGCCTCCTTCAAAATCACCTTCTTCTCACCACAGATCCCTCTGTAACCATTCACTCCACAAACATGTGTCCAAGTCCACTCTGAAAGCTGCCGTGCCGGACCTGAAGCAATGACAATGAACCACACGCTGTCCCTGCCCCCAACAGATAATACAGACAAGAGAGGAAAGCATCTTGGGCAAACTGCTTTTTCACGTTCCCGGGAAAGTTGCCTTCCCACCTTCATTTCATGTAAGACTATTACTCAGTACCCTGTTAATTTTTTTTTAATTAAAATTGCTGATGATAACAGATATGCTCAGTGAAAAATTGAAAAGTATTGACATTTATGCAGGAGAAAAGTAAAATCATGCATAATCCTCTTACAGATAACTGTTAACCTGTTAAGGGTGCATATATTTCCAGAATTTTTTCACTGTGTGCGTATGCAATTATATACACTATTTTGTAAAGTCTATTGATCGAAGGGAAGGTACAAGAGAGAACAAAAAAGAAGAGAGAGACAGAAACAGAGAGACCAAGTGATTGAAGCAAAGAGGCGGAGGCAGAAGAGGAGGAAAGAGAAGCGGGGCGTGGTGGGGGTGGAGAAGCTGGCCTATCCCCTAATCAGTGCAGGGCTCCTCCCTCTTCAGGAAGAGCGACCGGCCTCAGCTCTGGGCCAGCCCACAGGTAAGTCAAAGCCTTTATCCCATCACTTCTCTTTGCAAGCACTCTGCGGTGACAAACTGACCCACTCCCGCAGGGGCTCCTGACCTCAAGCCCAAGGTCACTGAAAATTCACATGGGATCTACAAATAATAAAGAGTACTGCTCTTTATTATTTCCCAGTTCCTGATTAAATTTTTTTTTTTAAAGAATTATGGGTATGGCAGTATATAGCAGACGGGGGAAATAATGATTTCTATCATGAATTATTGACACCACATTTTTCTTTTTGCTTTTCTTTATGTTTTTATCTCAATATCTTATTAACTTATCATTATCATTTCCTGTTTCGACATTAAAGGATTTATTTGTCAAAAATGCTAAGAAAATGTCAACCTCACAATCCAGCAAAAAGATTCTGGCTGAGCCCAGAGTCATTACTGAAGAAAAGCAGATTAAAGATATTCAAATGTACAATAGCAAATGTTTTTTAATTAAAAATACACCCAAGCCATGTGCCAGAGCCAATACACATGGTCTTGTCCAAGCCAAACTGTCTTATGATAACAATATGTTTCTCACTCCTTGTATGGGGATTTTGATGTCACATGGAGAATGACTATGTTTTCATTGAAAAGGAGAGCGAAGTCTGGTGATTCCCATCAACGTGTCCTGGTCTGACCAAAATCCTTCCAGAAAGCATTCTTCATGTTTTCAGTGGGGGCTTGATAACACCAAGCTGTTACCCCGAGAGCAGAAGTGACCGCACTGGTAGTCTGGGGATGGTCCGAAGCAGTGGGATAAAAGCATTCGGTTCCTCTGCCCAGGAAGGAGCATCTGCTTGGGAACAGCCACTCCTGGCACGACCTTTCCAGGGGACACTGTCAACAGTCCAGCCAGCACCGCTGCTACCTCAGAAGAAACCGTGCCCACTCAACCCCGTTTTTGCCTCGTCATGCGGAAGGGAGATCAGCCTGACTACCAGCTTTCCCGTTAAACATTACCGAAGGTGATCCCACTGAGCCCTGATGCATCTGTGACCATACGCCATGCTCTGTGGCCACTTAAAAATCATAATAGAACTCTTTAAAAAAGGCAAACAGTATCTGTCAGTCAGCTGTGTAAGCCCTAAGACATTACACTGGGAAGCCAAGCAATATTCCTTAAATGCTTCCTGATTACCCACTCTTCGGATCTCCCTTATCTCCTCCTGTCTGAAGACAGGCTGCCAGCGAAGGCATTCCCAGCCCAGCTTTGCAGCCAATGGAATGGCATAAATCAATTTTAGAGCAGTGATTATAATGAGCAGAAGAAAACGGCATGCCTCTCTGGTCTCTCTTCTCCATTCTAAACCTTGTAATCTTATCATCATCTTACGATAACACTGACGTGGCCTTCCATCAACCATCTGTCCCTCTGCCCTGTGGAGGCCAGCCTTGCCAGACCGGGAAGGAGAGAGGGATGCTCAGCCTCTCGTGGGCAGAAAAGGGGATAAGAACCCCTTCCTTCCACCACCTACCCATGCTTGGACTCTGAAGCTTTCCCAGAATGTCAAGGACTGATTGCCTGCTAAAAAATTTCGGGCCATAGTGGGAAAACCAGGTAAATTATTTCCTCTAAGCCCTGAGATATAGTAAGAAGAAAGTCTGAGCAATGTAGCAGCCTCCCTGCTATCAAAGCTCCAGCTCAGCAGAGACCAGTCTGTGGCTTCCATCTGCACCACGGTCCCCCTGGGACTGCGCTGCTCTGCCTCTCTTCTGGGACAGGAACATCTTGCACAGCAAAAGAGCAGGGATGGCCAGAGTGCAGGACTCCCCAGAGGGGGAGGAGAAGCGCATCAAAATGTAAAGTACAGCATAGGGAATATAGTAAAAAAAAATCGTGATAACTATGTATAGGGCCAGTTGAGTACTTGACATACTGGGGGGAAACCACACTGTAAAGTACATGACTGTCTAATCACTATGCTGTCCTTCTGAAACCAATGTGGAATAGTATTGAAAAATTTAAAAATTAAAAGAGAGCACAATGAACATTATTTTACCAAAGAACCTGATTAGAAGTCAGAATTTTCACACTTACCATGCACACATAGTTGCACTGAAATCCATACCTATGGTTTAACGTATTTCTGACAAGAGCCCATTAAACAAAAACGTACATGCGGTGGGTGAGCGCACGCAGTGAGTAGCTTCCGATCATATCTTTAATCAAATTTACGGAAACCTCATTCATTTTAACTCTTCTTGGGCTGCAGCTGAGATCCCATGACTCATAGATGTAGCTATATGATTTTAAAGAGGGAAATTTTTCTTCGGGGTGAAAACAACCCAAGCCAGAAAGATCAAGCCCAACTTCTGCACGTCAGATAGGCCTGCAGTCCAGTTCTCCAGGGCAAAAGGACAAGGCTTTGGGAATTCTTTCTCTTACCCTGTTTTGTTTCCTTCGGCGCTCTCACTGCTCACCTCCGATGTTGCTGCAACAAACAAGCGAAAAAGCAGAATTGTGACAGCCACCCGACACCCGGGCCCTGGGCCTGCACCAGCCCACTGCGGCCGCCTGGGACGCCAGGACCCAGGCGTTATTTTTCACCCACGCAGCTCCTGGTCGGAGGAGGAAGGGCCTCACCTGCCATTGTTCCACCTGACTAAAGGTGAGACTAACCCCCGGGAAGTCCTGCTCTCAAGATAAAGGACTACGAGTTGATTAATTAATAATTCACGGGAACTTGAGGCAGATGGTAAGTGTGAGGCCAGGGTGAATTAAAAAAAGAAACATTAAATAAAAGGCCAGTTTTATTCATAAGGAAGCTCAGAGAGGGGATGTTCGTGTTCAGCTGCTGGGAACTGGAGCCTCCTGTTTTAATCATTAGTTTCAGACTGAGGGAACCAGGCCTTTGGTTCCAAATAACTGCAAGAGGATGCTTGCTATTAAGGAAAAATGTCCTCTCTGGAGCCTGGTCACCCTGGATTCTACATCTGGCTCCATTCTGAAGATCCATCCCTGTTCCTTTCTCCCATTAGTTCCCATTCTTAGGAAACTCCCTTTTCGTTTTCAAAACAGTTTACTGTTGCAAGTATGACAACTCAACTAATGCCATTTGCTGATTCTTTTATTCATGTGTCCCTCATTCAACAAATATTCAAGGCCAAGATCTGCGCTAAGATACTAGGATCAAAGAGAAAAAGAAGGCTCAGAGTGTCTTCAGACAGGCTTGCAGCCTTGTGACTTTAATTCCTGTGGGCACTGACAATCTGCACACTGTTATCTCTAGTCGAGACTTCTCCCCTGACCTCAAAACTCACAGAGCCAAGAGCACACTCAACAGCTTTCCTGGGTATCTCCTGCTGTCTCATGGGCAACGAAAGGGAACTTGCCCAGATCCAGACTCCAAACCTGCTCCTCTCACAGCCTTGTCTATCTCAATTAAGGCAACTGCATCCTTTCCATTGTTGTGGTTTTTCTTGGAGTCATCACACTTTCTGCATCAGTCAGGAACTAGAAACTATACCAGTTATTTTAACAGGAAGAGTTTAATATAAGTAATTGGTAACCAGGTACTACAGAACTGAAAAGGCAACAAGGGACCACAGAGGTAGCACAAAGATCGTCAGTGAAGAAAGTAGCCAGCACCCCTCAGGCTGGGGATCTGAGGGAAGTGTCAGGGTCACCTGAACCTACAGTCTGTGAGGAGGGGCCCACAGAGCTACTGCACCTTGAGGAGAGAGCCACAGCCAGCATGTGCTGGTACTTCTAAGGAGACCCAGTGGTCCAGAAGTGTGAGGAAAAGTGGAAATTGGGACCAGCTCCTGCTGCAGTGTCACCAACAGGAACAGGAAATCAACAACATGGAGCATGTACCCCCCCGTCCCCCAGCCTTGTATCTCCCTCCAGCACCCACACCATGGAGCTAGCTGGCAAAGCTGAGGGGTGGTTAGCTGAGAAACATGAATTTAAGGACCAGCACGGTCTACATTTTTAGCTACTTAGCCTCCACCCACCTTTATACAAACCTTCTTTCTCTCACACCCTACCTCCAACCTGCCAACAAATCCTCTCAGCACTCCCTTTAGAGGTAAACATGGCTTGCCTCCTTGCACAACCACATCAAAAATACAATCAAATTATAGAACAGCCATCATTCAGAACCATCAGAAATCAAGCTGAAAGGAAATTCTACACTACGAATTAAAGAGGAAATCACATCGACACTGGTAGGAGGGGCAGAGATGCCAAGGGACTGGTCCCTCACCCGTGGGTGGCAGATAAAAATCAAGAGGGATACCTCAGGAGTGAGGGGTCCCAAGCCCCACATCTGGGCCCCCAGCCCAGGGTTCCAGTGCCAGGAAGATAAGTCCCCATAACTTCTGGCTATAAAAACCAGCAGGGTTTGAGTCAGTAAAAGGAACTACTGGAGTCTTAAGCAGTGCCTCTCAAAGGGCCAGCATACAGACTTACTCAGACTCATTCCCTCTCAGCTCCAGCACTGGGACAGAAGAATGAAAGGCATGAGGGGAGGAACCAAGTTGTCTGGCATCAGGGTGAGAGCCAGGGGGGCAGCTTTCTCCCAAACAGAAATGCTGGCAGAAGCCACTGATCCTTTTCTGAATGCTCCCTCTGCAGAGCCACAGAGCTGATGCGTGCACCGTATCTAAGACTCCATCAACCTGCCTCACACTGTTGGCCTCACCCTGGTGATTCCCTGAGTCCCTGCCCATCCAACTTTTGGGCCCACCCAAACTGTTTTCACTGGCTTTTCCATACAAATGGCTTCTCTTGGCCCATGCTTCAGATTTTCCTAATTTCTCTCAAATAACCAGCATCTGGCTTCAGCAAGACCCACACCTCTCATGAAGTTGCTCCAGGCCCACCACTAGTACCAGCCAGCCTTGGTTCACAGCTTGACCTCACCTGCGCACCTCCAAGCCCAGCACAAGAAGCAGTCAGCTGCAGATTGCTTTGTAGCATATGCTGTGTGACCCCAAATAGAACACAGTTGGAGACTGACCTTGGATGTGCCTACAGCAATCAAGTCTCAACTACAGGAGGAGGGTGTACACAGCCAACATGGTAGGCACACCTGGAGTCCCCAGCTTTGAATAATAGGGAGGCTGTGCCACTGAACTCTACAGGACACCTACTACATTAGGTGTACCAATGCCTAAGAGAAATAGGATCTCTACCTAATACATAGAAACAAACACAAAGAGGTTGCCAAAATGAGAAGACAAAGAAACATGGCCCAAGTGAAAGAACAGAAAAAAAACTAAACAGAATGAAGGCAAGCAATCTACTAGATGCAGAGTTCAAAACGCTGGTTATAAAGATGCTCAAGGAAATTAGAGAGGACCTCAACAGTATAAAAAAATCCTGTCAGAAATGAAGGATACCAGTAACTAAAATTTAGAGAACAATTTACAGGGGATCAACAGTAGAGTGGATGAAGCTGAGAATCAAATCAGCAATTCGGAATATAAGGAAGCAAAATACAACCAATAGAACAGCAAGAAGAAAAAGAACCCAAAAAATGAAGATAGTGTAAGGAGCGTCTGGGACAACTTCAAGTGTACGATGATTTGCATCATGGGGGTGCTGGACAGAGAAGGGAGAGATCAAGAAATTGGAAGCCTATTTGAGAATGTAATGACAGAAAACTTCCCTAACTTCATGAAGGAAATAGACATACAAGTCCAGGAAGCACAGAAAGTTCCAAATATAAGATGAACTCAAAGGGACTCACTCTAAGACACATCATAATTAAAATGCCAAAGGTTAAAGACAAAGAGAGAATCTTAAAAGCAGCAACAGAAAAGCACTTAGTTATCTACAGAGGAGCTCCCATAAGACTATCAGCTGATTTCTCAAAAGAAACTTTGCAGGCTAAAAGGGATTGGCAAGAAATATTCAAAGTGAGGAAAACCAAGGACCTGCAACCAAGATTACTCTACCCAGCAAAGCTATCATTTAGAATCAAAGGACAGATAAAGAGCTTCCCAGACAAGAAAGAGCTAAAGGAGTTCATCATCCCCAAACCAGTATTATATGAAATGTTAAAGGGTCTTCTTTAAAAAGAAAAAGATAAAAATATGAACAATAAAATGGCAATATATACATATCTATCAACAATTGGTTCTATAAACAAACAAGCAGAAGAGAGACAGAATCATAGATAATAAGAACATTTTGATGGTTGCTAGATGGGAGGGGGATCAGGGAGATGGGTGAAAAAGGTGAAGGGATTAAGAAGGACAAATTGGTAGTTACAGAATAGACATGGGGATTTAAAGTAGAGCATAGGAAATAGAGCAGCCAAAGAACAATATGCAGGACCCATGGACATGGACAACAGTATGGGGATTGCCTGAGGGAGTATGCGGGTGCCGGTTAGAGGGGGGCAAAGGGGGAAATCTGGAAAAACTGTAATAGCATAAACAATTATATATATCACCAGGATTTTTACTGCTTCTCACCACCCCACTGCCATCATTCTGGTCTAAACACCACCAGCCTTACCTGGATTATCACAATAGCCTCCTAAGAGGTTTTCTTTACTTTCCCTACAGTCAGTTCTCTGTGCAGAAGCCAACATGACTATGTTAGTTAGCTAGCACTGCCACAACAAAGTACCACAAACTTGGTGAATTCAAACAACAAAAACACTCTCTCAGTTGTGGAGGCCAGAAGTATGAAATTAAGGTACCACCAGAGTTACTTACTTCTGTAAGCTTTTGAGGGAGAGCCTCCATATTCCACGCCTCTCTCCTAGTTTCTGGTAGTGGCTGGAAATCCTTGGCATCCCTTGACCTTGCAGATGCGTCATTCCAATCTCTGTTTCTGCCTTCACGTGGCCTTCTCTGTCTCTGGGTGTTTCTGTGTCCACTCCTCTTCTTACAAGGACACCAGTCATTGGATTTAGAGCCCATCTTAAATCCCGTATAATATCATCTTGAGATTCTTAACTTTATTACATCTGCAAAGATCGTATTTCAAAATAAGGTCTCATTCACAGGTACTGTGGATTAAGACGAAAAACTCTGCCCTGGATGGGTGCCTGAGTTGGTTAGAGCATCGTCCTATACACCAGAAGTCTGTGGGCTTGGTCTTTGCTCAGGGCACATACTGGGGTTGCAACTTGACCCTGGTCGGGGCACATTTGGGAGGAGGCCGATCAATGTTTCTCTCTCACATCTCTGTCTCTCAAATCAATAACATATCTTTGGGTAGGGCATGATTAATTAATTAATAACTTAGATAAATCTTTTAGGGGCCACTACTCTACCCACTACAGTGATCATGTTAAAATACAAATCAGATGCTCAAAATCGTGCAATGGTTCCCTTCTTACCGTGACTAAACAGTGCACTCCTGCACAATCTGGACACTTCACGCCTGACTTCTCTCCTGCTGCTCTCACCTTCCTCACCCCACAGAAGCTACTCGGTTCCTCAGCACACCACACCCACGCCAGCAACAGGTCGCTGCACGGGGTGCCTCTCTGCATGGAACGCTCTTCCTCCACAGACTCCCAGGGCTCCCTCCCTTAGTTTCTTCAGCTCTTTTCTCAAAAGTCACCTTCCACTGAGGTTTCCCCTAACTAGGCCATGTAACACTGAGCCTCCATCCTCATTTCTTACTTTATTTTTTGCTATATTCAATGTCTCCTAACATTAAAATGTAAGCTCCAACAAAACAAGGATTTTTTTTTTTTTTTTTTTTGCCATTTTCATTCACTGCTATACCTGAAGCACTTAGCATAGTTCTGGGTACCTATTGGCTCTTAGTAATTATGCTTTAAAATGCCAGATGTACAATTGGAATTGCACAAAAGAATATATCAAAATTCCTGTGTTGATAAGGCCCAATCCTAGAAAAGCACTAAAAATAGCGAGCACACCTAGAGATAAAACATGATTTTGTGTCCCAGAAAATCACATTTTAGTGTATCTCACTCCCCCTGTCCTGTGATGTCTAATGATACCAAAGCAGAATGCATTAATTGTCACCAGTGTAGTAAAATAGTTTGAAACTTTTCACAAATATAAACAATAAAAAAAACAATTTTGATTAACAATGACGGGGAAAGACTATAATCTTTCTATTCTCTATATAGAAAATAATGTTACAAAACTTTTGACATGAAAAAATGCAATTAAATAGCATTTAACAAAAAATCTTAGGAAAAAAGTACTTTAGAGAAGTATCACAAGGTTAATAAAAGTATGCTATTTTTCTGGTTTATTTTACTTTTATGGTATCTGTCAACTTTTTTAAAAATGACTTTTCATTAATGACTTTATTGGGATATCATTGCCATAGGGTGTACAATTTGATAAGTTTTGACATTTCTATCCACCCATGAGAGGACCACCGCCAAGACAGTGAATCACATCACAGTTAGGATGGTGACTATAGCCATCACCCTCAATATGTTCCTTGGAATCCTTTATAACCCTTTGCGACCTGCCCATACTGGCTTTTTTGATAGGTTGTGGTTTTATTTTTCATTCAGTTCAAAATACTTTCTCATTTTACTTTTGATTTCTTCTTTGACCCATTTAGAGGTATGTTCTTCAGTTTCTAAAGATATGGAAAATTTTGAGAAAGAAATTTCTTTCTTTTGTTGGGTTCTTATTTAATTCTGTTATGATTACAGAATAAGCTTTGAGTGACTTGAATTCTTTTAAATGTACTAAGACTTTTTTGTGTTGCAGAATATGGCATCTCTTGGTAAACAGACAGTGAAAAGAATGTGTATCCTGCTCTTACGAGGTGCCGTATTCTCTGAACATCAAGGCGGTCTGCTTGGTTGACAGTGTTAATCCGGTCTCCTCCATTCTTGATGTTCTTACAGTCCCTATTTACTCTGTTGATTATTGAGGTGGGGATATTGAAATCTCTAGCTATCATTAAAGATTTGTCTGTTTTTCTTTGCATTTATATTTCAAAGCTTTGTTATTAAATGCACAGTATTTAGGATTTTTATGCCCTCTTGAGGGACTGGCCCCTTCGTCACTAGGAAATGACATCGGTTTCCCTGGCAATACTCTTTTCACTGACTCTACTTCGTCTGGTGTTAATACAGCCACTGCAGCTTTATTTTGATTGTTTTTAACATGGTGAATCTTGCCTATCCTTTATATTTGATTTATTTGTGTCTTTATATTTAAAGTGTGTTTCTTACAGACAATGTATTATTAGATACTGCTTTTTAATCCAACTTGATGATCTCTGCCTCACAATTGGAGTGTTTAGACTCTTTACATTTGATGTGATTACTGATCAAGTTGTGTTTAAATCTAGTATCTTGTTGTCAGTTTTCTATTGATCCCATCTGTTCTTTACTCTTTTCCCGTGTTTCTGCCTCTTTCTGCATCCTCTTTATAAGGAGGATGAGTACTCCTTATAATCTCATTCTATCTCCTTTATTGGCTTATAAACTATAATTCTTTGTTTCCTTATTTCAGTTGTTATTTTGGGGGGTTACATCATATATCTTTAACACATCATGGTGGACTTTCAAGTGATATATCACTCTATGAAGATTATCATAGTATTACAATAGTCTTTTTAATTCTTCCTTCTAGGCCTTTATACTATATATTTTTATGCATACCACTTATACATATGTTATAAAACTCACCATTGTTATTATTTTTGTTTGAATAGTGAATTATTTTTTGTAATAGCTTCACTGAGATATAATTCACATACTATAAAATTCACTCTTTAAAAGTGTACAATTCAATGGTTTTTAGTATATTCTCAAGACTGTGCAACCATTTCCACTATCTCAGCCAGAACATTTTTATTGCCTTAAAAAAATTCCCTATACCCTTTAGCTAATACCTCCCAAATCCCCCATCCTTCCCAGCCCCAGGTAACCACTAATCTGTTTGCTGTCTCTGTAGATGTTTCTATCTTGGGCATGTCTTATAAATGGAATCACAATGTGTAGTCTTTTATGACTAGTTTCTTTCACTGAGCATCATGTTTTCAAGGTTCATTTGTGTTATAATATGCATCCATATTTTATTCCTTTCTATTCCTGAATAATATTCCATTAAAGAAATGTACCACTTTTTTTCTATCTATTCATTAGTTGGTGGAAATTTGGGTTGTTTCCACTTTGGAAACAAGCTGTTATGAATAGGAACAGCCACACACACATTTTCATGTGGACAGGTGTTTTTCTTTCACTGAGCATACACCTAGGAATAGAAATGCTGGGCACATGGTAACTCCATGTTTAATCATTTGTAGAACTGCCAGGCTGTTTTCAGTTAGCTGCACCACTTTGCACACCCATCGGCAATGTGTGAGGGCTCCAATTTCTCCACATCTTCACCATCATTCTACTGTTCATCTGTTTTAATATAGCCATCCTAGTGGGGTTTTTAATTGTGGTTTTGCTTTGCATTTCCCTGATGACTCATGATGATCAGCTATATTTTAGAGAGATAGATTTAAATATAAGATACAAATCTTATGTATTTACTTATGTAGTTATCACTGTCAATACACTTCAGATTTTTGCAGATTCATATTTTTATCTAGTATCATTTTTCTTTGCCTAATAGACTTCCTTTAGCATTTCTTGTACTGAGTCTGTTAGTGATCATTTCATTCAGGCTTTGTATGTCTGGAAAACTCCATATTTTACCTTCATTTTTGAAAGATATCTTTGCTGGGAAGAGAATCTTGTATTGACAGTCTTTTTTCATTCAGTTTTTAAAAAATATGTTGTTTCACTGTCCTATGTTTTCCTTATTTTCTTTTCTTGATGAGAAATCTGCTGTCACTATTGTCTTTGTCTCTCCAAGTGTGACCTGTTGTTTTTCCTGTCAGTTGTTTTTAAGATTTTCTCATCAGTTTGATTATGATGTGCCTTGGTGTAGTTTTTATTTTTCTTGCATTCATTAAATTTATGTAGCTTTAATGACATTTAGAAACTTTGGGATCATTATGCCTCAAATAATTGTCTTTGTCCACTTTCTTTTCAGGAACTCTAATTACTCTTATATTAGGCTACTTGAAGATTTCCCTCAGCATATGGATGCTCTGTTCATTCTTTAAAATTATTGTTTCTGTGTTGGCATTACTTTAGAATTGCAAAATGCAGCTGTGTCTTCAAGTTCACTACTTTTTCTTCTGCAATGTCTAAGCTGTTATTATTTATAATGTCAGCATTGCAATTTTCATCTCTAGAGATTTAACTGGAACTTTAAAAATAATTTTCATGTTTCTGTTTACCTTTTTAAACATATGTAATTCAATTAAAACTGTTCTTATGTTCCTGTCTACCAATTCTAATATCTCTGTGAATTATAGGTCAATTTTAATTGACTTTTCTCTTTATTATAGTCTCATTTTTCTACTTTTTTTTGCCTACCTGGTCATTTTGTTGTTGTTGTTGAATGCCAGTCATTATGATTTTTTCTTGTTGGCTGCTGGCTATTTGTGTATTGCTATAAATATTCTTGGCTTTGTCCTGAAATTCAGTTAAGTTAGTAGACGCAGTTTGTTTGTTTGTTTGTTTTTCTTTTCTTTTTTTTATTTTTTTAATTATTTTTTTGTTGTTCAATTACAGTTGTCCGCATTTACCCTCCCCCCACCCCACCCCAGGCAAACCCACCTCCCTCCCTTGCTTCCACCCTCCCCCTTGGTTTTGTCCATGTGTCCTTCATTGCAGTTCCTGAATACCCTTGTCCCCCTTCTCCCCTTCCCCTTCCCCTCTGGTTACTGCCAGAATGTTCTAAACTTCAATGTCTC